>JALIZH010016729.1:0-47833 GCA_030522465.1 Rhipicephalus appendiculatus
TGCTGCTTATTTAATGAGGAGTGTGGTGGCGGGTAATGCGGGGGACCGCTAGGTGGCGTCGAGGAGCGCGGGCGTGAGAACGTCGGCTCCCGCTTTCTTAAATGTTTTCGGTCATTTTTCTGCTCCAAGATCAATTGCCTTTGTGCTTCTTCGAACAAGAAAGCTCTACGCTTTCAGTGAAGACGCCATTTTTGGCGGTGAGTGAACTCTTCGACATCTTATTGGACTTTAAAGTTGCAAGGCGGCGAGCGGCCCCGCTAACCCTAACCACGCCTAGGGTTAGTGAGGAGTACGGCCGTTAGGGCTAACCAAGAGCACGGCCAGGCGCGGCAGCTGGTGGATCTTCCGAATACCCCGCAGCCGACAACCGGGCACTGAAAATGCCTTCCACCATTGCCGTGGAGGGAATGGAAGTAAGCGCGGAGATCTTCGACGGACCAGGATGGGCCACCGCCATGGGGAGCCGAAGACAGAAGATTCCGCCGAACGAGCAGCTGGCCGCTAGGACGGTCGAGCGCAACACCCAACCGAAGGGCCCCAGGTGCCCCAAAAAGAGCCAATTGACACTACACCGGGTGGTAACCGCGTCCAGGCTACCCCGCCTACCCAAAGATCAGATCAGGGTAATCATCAGACCGAGAGGAGGATTGGACGTAGCCAGAGTCGACCTCGTTCTGCTAGCGAGAGCCGTCAACATGGCCGCCAAGATCACGAACGACCAGGCACGGGAGGACACGATTTGCCCCAACAGGATTCAAAATATCATCGTCATTTCTACGCCGCACCAAAGTAATGCCACAGCATACGTAAAGGTGCAGAAACTTCACACAAACCAAGGCGCGTTCGAAGTTGCCGCATACGTGGCAGCGCCCGACAATACATGCAAGGGCGTAATCAAGAACGTTGACCTCTCCTTCGACGATGCAACGCTCAAACGCCTGATTGTGCACGACCGAAATCCCACAGCCATCGAGGCAAGACGCATTAAAAAGAGAAAAAGTCGTCGCAATCCTCTTCGACGGTTTGCGCGTTCCGAGCAACGTGATGTGCGGAAACGCCATGGTTCCCTGCTCGCTCTACAAGCGACAAGTCGACGTTTGCAGAAAATGCGGAGGCGTTGGTCATCGCGCCGATGTTTGCCGGTACACAAACGCAACGAACCAGAAATGTCACAACTGCGGAGAAACGCTACAAGAAGACGCCGAGCATCAATGCGAGCCTAAATGCAAGCTGTGCAGTGGCAACCACCCCACCGGAGATCGCGAATGCAAAAGACGCTTCCACATTCCATACATAGTGAGGAGAAGAAGGAGGCGCAGGAAACAAGAGCAGCAAGCACAACTACGTCAAGACGCGCCAGCATCCGTCACGTTCAAGGAGCCCGGCCAACAACAGGTGGCGCGGCGGGAGAACGACTCAAGCGGCCACAGCCATTCTCCACCCAGAGGGCGTTCCCGATCCAGAGGGCGTTCCCGATCCGGTGGCCGTTCTCGTTCCGGAGGGCGCCCCCCTGACCCGGTCGGGATCCAACAACCGCCCGCCGTCTCGAGAGTGCTCCAGATCCCGATCGAGAACGAGACCAGCAGCCGCGCCCCAGCAGCAGCAACCGAACAACGGCTCCTGGGCCAGCAGGGTTGGAGGAGCATCACGAAGCACAAGCAGCAAGTCCACAGGTAAGGCACAGCCAGAGCATGCTCCCGATTCCCGCATACAAGCGCTCGAACACGAAAACAGGGCCCTCAGGAAGGAGCTTGAAGAGCTCCAGGCCTCATTAGCAAGGATAGAGAGCGGCCACGGAATCAGCCAGCCGAGCTCACCCACACCGCCAACACCCCGCATACAACCAACGATCCACAACACACACAAACGCAAAGCCGTAGAAAGCGATAGCGATACGACGGAGGAGGTCGAGATGGTCCCGAGTGATAAAGAAGCCCCGCTGCTAAACAGAGAGTTTGCGCTAACTGCGCTAAACGACAAAACCGATACATTGGCAGATACGCTCGCCAACTTTACAGAAACCTTCAAGAATTACACTGAAAAAAGCCGACCAGAGGTTCGCGAGCCTGGAGAAGATGCGAGCCGACCCCACGGCGGCGAAAACTCCTCAGAACCGAAACGCGGACAAGGCAATGGTTACGGCAAACCTCCCGAACATAATTTCTAGAGCCAAAGTCCGACCAGTCAAAGCACACAAGCTCGCGGAGGAAACGAACCGCAACGCACGGAAGCTACAGAACCAAAATGGCCACTGATCATAAGGACATCAATATCTGGCAGTGGAATTGTAATTCACTTCAGAAACGCAAAGCACCACTAACACAACTATTGCTAGCATGTACAGAAAAGCCGCATATAATATTGCTACAAGAATGCGGAGAAAGCAAAACTGCTAAGGGCATTGGCATTCAGGGGTACAGGGTAGCCAGGCCGACCCTGCACCCCGAGCAGAATAAGACGCGAGGAGTGGCTACCTTCGTACGGAAGGACATAATGTTCGCCGAAAGGGACACCCCCGCATACAAAAAAGGCCTGGAAACGGTCCTCGTGGAAATCCTACCACACAGGGCCGTTAAAAGAAGCATTTTTGTGCTCAACGTTTACAGTCCACCATCAGACAAGAAAAGAGATTTCAACAGACTGCTGACATCCGCGGTAAAAATGGCGGGCGAAAATCCGCTCATAGTAGCGGGCGATTTCAACGCCAGAAGCACCGAGTGGGGGATACATAAAAAGCGAAGGAAAAGGCACCAAGTTAGCGGAAAGCGCAAATGCGCTGGAGCTACAGCTTATAAACAACCTTGCCTTCCCATGAAGAAGAGGCAACTCGGTACAGTGGGACACAATGCCCGACCTAACCTTCACCAAGAACGTCAGAGCTACGTGGGGCAACCTCTCCGAAGACCTAGGTAGCGACCACTATATCCTGGAAATCACCATCAGCAACGAGGCCAAAGCGCCAAGAAAATTCAAAATCACGGACAGGGATCAGTTCCGTAAGATAAGGGCAGTACGGACAGATCTTACGAAGCCCTCCTAAACGAGTTACAGATGGCAGGAAACGAGGCCACCAAAGAAGTCGAGACTGATGAACCCATCCAGGCCATGGACTCCCATCTTGACAGCTTGCTGCAGAAAAAAGCATGACCTAAAAGAACCATGGCGCAAAAACAAGCTGAACAGACACTTACGAGCAAAAATCGCGGACCTTGGCCGCGAGATCGAATGTCACGCCAAAAAGCTCTGCGCGCAGCAGTGGAACAACATATGTGACGAAGCAGATGGCAAAATGCGGAGAGGAAGCAAATGGGGGCTACTCAAGCACCTTATGGCGGACAGCGACAAACCAACCAGAGGTGGCACCCAGCTGCAAGTTGAGCGATTAGTGCACAAGCACGCCCAGGTAAGTGGTGGCTCCCAAGCTCTCCTCCAAATGTTAGCCGAAAAATACCTCCCACTTGAAAGCAAAGCAGTAGCCTGGGAAAACGAAAATCCCTCATATGGAGGTCGGCCGCAAGAAAAGCTAGATGAACCATTCAGCGAAGCTGAAATACGGTACGCTCTACAGCAACTCAACGGCAGATCGGCGCCAGGGCCAGACGGCATCGACAATAAACTGCTACGGAATCTCGATAATAAAGCAATTGTAATTATAACTAAGAAGATAAATGAGGCATGGGAAACGGGTACCGTGCCACAAGAATGGCGTAGTGCCAAGGTTTCTCTCATCCCGAAACCTGGAAAGCCGCTGAGCATCGACAACTTAAGGCCCATATCGCTCACATCGTGCGTAGGAAAAGTAGCCGAGCACGCAATACTCAACCGCATCACGGACTACATTGAAAGCAATGAGCTCTTTCGACACAACATTATTGGCTTCCGCAGGGCACTGTCTACACAGGACGCCATGTTGATGTTAAGAGAGCACATAAGCTACGGACTCCAGTACACGCCCAAAGCCATATTAGCCCTGGACCTGGCCAAGGCCTTTGACACGGTGAAACACGAACACATACTGGGAGAAATCTCGCACATGAACTTGGGCGAGAAATTCTACAACTACACCAGAGCCTTTCTGGCGAACAGAACCGCCACCATACGCATAGGACAGCAATGCGGCGAACCCGGAGCGACTCGGAAATATCGGCACCCCGCAAGGCTCAGTGCTTTCGCCACTGATCTTCAATGTGGCGATGCACCGGTTGTCGGAGAAGCTCGGTCAAATCCCCTCCGTGCACCATGCCATATACACGGACGATATTACCATATGGGTCCCAGGTGGCCACTCATACGGCACAATGGAAAGAATACTTCAACAAGCACTGACTACAACAGAAGAATTTCTTAAGCCAACTGGACTCGCACTCTCCCCCACCAAATCTACACTAACGCTTTTTGACCCTCGACCAAATTCAGGCAAAGAGCAGCAGCAAGTACGGCTCCAAGCTCTGAACTACCAAACGATACCGCAAGTACTATACACAGTCAAGGTATTAGGGCTAATATTGAGCGCCAAGATGGGCCACAACACGGAGGCGCTCAAGCGTCTTGAAAAAAGCACAAACAACTTTGCAAGAGGCATTGCTAGAATCGCCAACAAGAGAGCAGGCCTCCTAGAAGACAACATAATGAAGGCGTATCACCCCTTTCTCGTAAGTCACGTAGCATAC
Organism: Rhipicephalus appendiculatus; assembly: GCA_030522465.1. NCBI lineage: Eukaryota > Metazoa > Arthropoda > Arachnida > Ixodida > Ixodidae > Rhipicephalus > Rhipicephalus appendiculatus. The sequence continues at coordinate 4,671 of JALIZH010016729.1, forward strand.
GCTTTCCCGTTTCTTAGACTAACCAAGGTCGAAATCAAAAAGGTCGACGCCATGCTCCGCAAGGGACTGAAAACGGCACTCGGCTTACCCAATAACACAAGCAACGAGAAGCTCGAGCAACTCGGTCTGCACAACACGGCCGAAGAAATTTTTGAAGCTCAAAGAATAGCACAGATAACGCGCCTATCAACGACGCAGGCTGGCCATCTTATTCTCCGAGACGCGGGCATATGCCCCATTTTTCAACCCGAGGAAAAAGCCAAGCTTGCCAACGACGTGAGGAAACACATTAGAGTTGAGCAAATCCCCCCGCAACGTTCACCCAACGTTCAACGAAGGCAGACGGAAGGACAGAGCGAGGGCGCTCATAAACAAGGCAAAAAAGCACAACACGCACGCGCTATTCGTAGATGCCGCCCGCTACTACGGCAGGCAGGCGTTTGCCATAGCGGCCGTTGACATTGACGGAAAGCTCATCAACGCGGCAACCGTTAAAACAAGCCATGTCCACGAAGCAGAGGAAATGGCGATCGCGCTAGCCTTGCAGAGCTGCCGAGCCCATTCCACAATACACACCGACTCCAAGACTGCGACACGAACGTTCGCGGCTGGCCTAGTTGCTAGAAGCACCGCGAAACTCACCGCCAACGCCATAAGAGAATACGAGAAGAAAGAAACGCTCACTGAAGAAGAAAAAGCTCAAATCTACGTATCCTGGTTCCCAGCGCACATGGGCCAGATACCGGGACTCGACCACTGCAACCCCAACGAAGAGGTCAACCGCCTGGCGCGTGAACTCACACGCCGCGCCGCGGACAATGACCCCTCCAGAGGTGGGCGGTACGAGAATCTCAGTAGTCAGGACCAAGCACTCACATACCACGAGATCACTTCACATTACCGGGGACAAAGACGCGCCTTCCCAGCGCCGCACTCAAAACTTAATAAAGCACAAGCACTAACGCTAAGAAGATTGCAAACGCGCACGTACATAACACCATCCACCATACACAGAATCGACCCCGACACACCACCCACATGCTCGCTTTGCGGCCATCCCTACTGTAACTTCGAGCACATGCTCTGGCTGTGCCCTACCCACAGCGCATCACACCTCAACACCCAAGAGGCTTGGCAGGAAGTCCTCACGAGCAGCGACTACAAACAGCAACTACAGGCGGTCCAGAGGGCCCGGGACATCGCTACAAGCCTTCGGCTGCCAGCGCCATCCTGGGCGGAGCCCCCAGGCTGACTTAGGGGTCCTAACGGTCCCTACTCGGCCTCCTCAGGATATTTTGAATAAAGTCAATCTCTCTCTGGCGGGTAATGCTGCCTCCCTAATCTGTAGTGCTTGGTGATTTCGTTGTACTTTACCATGCGGTCTCGCTCCGCACGCGGGCTCCGCGTTATTCCTGCCCCTGCTCGGCTCGCTAACTCTCGAGATAGGGTGTGTGCGGTTTCGTTGCCCGGGAGGGAGGAGCGAGCGGGCGTCCAGATCACATAAACGTCGCGCTCTCCGCGAAAGTTAGCCAATATTTTTGACGCCTCTTTCGAGACCCTTCCGTTAGCGAAGTTATTAATCGTGGTTTTGGAGTCGCTGATTACGACGCTGGCCGTTGTGGACGCAAGCGCCAGCGCTACGGCCCCTTCCTCAGCGCTTTCCGAATTTCCTGTTTTAATGGTGCCGCTGGCAAGCATGTGGCCTGCTTGATTTGAAGCGACTATTGCCATGTGTCGACCATCTGCATATTCCGCCGCATCTACATAGACCACGTCCGCGTCGTTTCGGAACTTTTTGTGTAGCGCTTTCGCTCTTGCATTTCTCCGCTCCCGGTGATGTTCGGGGTGCATGTTTCTGGGTAACGGAGGTATTATCAGTGATGTTCCGTCCTGGACAGAAGAATTCCCTTTCCGAGGCCCGAAAATTCCCTATTTCCGGCATTTTTCCCCGCATACATCGACAAAAAATCCCCGCATATTTCCCTGCACAAAAAAAGTTTATATATATATATATATATATATATATATATATATATATAGTGTTCGACGTGTTTCAGGCTCTTCCCACCGCTTTCTCTTCTTTCCTGTCCAACTCAAAGAATCGCCTCTGAGATCGGCTTTTAAAGGACCCCTGACACCAAATTTGGAAACTCGAGGTGCCTGTGTCGTTTGAGACTCTTGCATGCGGGGGGCACTTCTCACCGATTATTAGGGACGAGCGTTGCCTATAAGATATTTAATTTTGGTTTTAAAGTAAAGGTGAGTGCTCATCCGAGTATTCTGGTAAAATCGACATTTTTTGTGGTTTTACGTAGACAGAGGCTCCCCTCGTGACGTTGCAGAGGTCAAGCAAGTATTGTCGGCATCGGAGAACATTTTCGGGGTGCGCACAATACCCCGACTGGCACCCGGCGAGGACTATTGTTCGTCACCCCTCTCGCTCTGTTGTCGGGCTGCTCTCAAGGTGGTTTTCGCTGCTTACGCCAGGAATGCTTTTCTTTTTCCTGAGGGGGACACGCTCAACACACCCACATCGCTTTATTCTTCACCGCCCTCGGGTCACCCGTTTTGGAAATGGCACGTTCAGCCTCACCGAAGCTTGAGCGCATGTAGTCTCAGGCGCCGCCCCGCTGTGGGGCGCTAGTTTCTTATGGTATTTAGGCGGGCGTTTCGAACAGAAGCAAAATCGTCCTGAATTATTGACACTAGCATTAATTATACGATGCGTTAGAGCATTTACGATTCAATATCGGCATTACCAGACGCAAAGCTACAAATTACTGTAAAAAAGTCGCAAACAAAACTTTTGCTGTCAGGGGTCCTTTAATAATACGAAGGAGCTACCTTGGAGCTCGCTTTAAGCGGTATGCGATGCGGAAGGAATGCTGTACATGCTCATGCACACGGCCACTGCATAAGAAGAAAAGTTTATTATTGTTGTTGTTTTTTTGTTCCTGAGTGACGTGGCGTACATTAATGTGCCTAGCAGACGCTCTATATCTATATGCACCACATTTTGTACAAAAAGCACGTCAACTTTTCAATAATGGTGCCTAAATATTGTGAAATAAAACAAGCTTTTGTGGTGGTATTTAACATTTTATTGACTTGATTAGGAACGGTTCTGCAAACTACCGTAAAGAAAAAAATAAATAAATGTGAAGTGACTAGAATATATATTGACTGGGAAACCTTTCAATTGACCGCAGAACTTTTGTGTGCCTCGAACTGAAAAAAAAGCAAGGTATTTAAAATATATAAAGCTAGGATCACAGCACAATGACTAGAACATGTCAGCCCTCTTGGGCAAACCGAAAAACCGACATCTTCGGCGGCTTGTTCATCTTCTGCTTTAGTTCACTCGAGTGTTCTGCTGTGTGTGAAGATTGATGTGTTTGGACGTCACCTTGAAGCTGTTACAGCAGATCCATTTTGAGTGGAATCTTGAACGCGTCACCATCGTGGCGTTCAGTGTGTCACTGCCTAACCTATTGCGCTTCCGTGTTTTGACGTCGCTCACCCACGAGAAAATGCACTCTGCGTCTGCGTTTGCATGTGGGATAGATAGACAAAGTTTAGCGTAATATTTGCTTTTTGATTGACAATGTTCATAAGTATGAACAGATTCACCAGATCAAGATGGGCGGGCTTTGAGCACGGGCTTAAACTTTCGCCGGGCAGTTGAATCGCTGGCCACACAAACCAGCAGTCAGGCAAATAAATGTCATCAATGTTTCTGCGTTGAATTATCCCAAGAAAGACTATGGTATTTAACGACGAACCTTAGAGGCTGTGGTTTGGCGCGCTACATGCGCCAGAAACGATTGCGACATGCGAAAACCTCATGTCCACAGTCTTTTGATCGTGATAAAAAAAAATTCGCCGCCCCTCAAAATTCCCTGCAATATCGCGAAGATTCCCTTTTTCCCTTTGGTCCAAAATGACTGTCGAAAATTCCCTGAAAAAGGGAAAATTCCCTGCACGGAACATCACTGGGTATTATGATGCGCTCTCTGGTCTCTTTTGGGATATCGTATTTATCCCCGCTTTGGCCAGCGTACGTTATTCCAAGTTTGTGCAGGATGTGTCTTCCCGTGTTGCTTTGCGCGAGCCGTTCATACTGCGCTACCATATGCGCCTCAATAAGTTCGTAGAGCGTGTTATGCATTCCTAACGCTTGGAACTTTTCGTCAGACGTGGTTATCGGTAAGCAGAGGGCTTGCTTATATGCCTTTCTGATGATGCACTCTATCTTTTGTTTTTCCGCCACTTGCAACTTGAGGTATGGGGCCACATACACTATGCGGGTGACGACGAAGGCTTGAATGAGCTGCACTAAGTTTTGCTCTTTCATGCCGCAGTTCTTGTTCGCAATTCTTCGAAGCTACCTTCATAAAAATTTCCAACGTGAGAAGCACTCAACAGTACAGTAATTTTGGGATTGATTTTTCGGGATGTAGGTGTAGTTGTAATCGGTTACTTTTTTTTAGTTGTGTGTACAAGTCAGATTTAAAGAAGCGCATAACACACGACCGCTGAGTAACCTGATTAACTGTTAATTTGTGGCAGATTCCGCGCGCCATCACGTTGCCAATGGCATAGTGGACGCTTCCTAACTAGACCAAAATTATGATGATTTATGGCGTGGTGTTTAAGGGCGTACCATGCAAATGTGCATGTAGTAATTGCCCCAAAAGTTTCAAAAAGGCTATAGAAAGACCGCTGTTCCAGCTTTCCCTGTGACTGTGCTGCTCGTTCCGCACAGGCCTAGCGTTTTTTTTTCTTTTTTGGCTCCTATTGTAATGTGAAACTAAGCCCGTCTGCCTGTTTCTTCTGAGCGCATTTTTTATTTTATTTTTCTTTTCCCATACTAGGAGTCCCACAGTATGCATTTGTCGCCTGGCGCTGCAGCATCACTGAGTAAAAATGCTTACATCTTGGTCTCACAAGCTTTTTTAACACGAAAGTCTTTTATGCCGGAGTCCACCAAGATTTGAGTGACGTATTTCCGTCACGGAAATGACGTCGAAAAATGACACATGATCAGTAGACAAAGAAAAAAACTAGCAGTTGTTCCGTCTACGAATACAACCGATGAGCGAAGCTCCTTAGAAATGGGATGCAAACGACTATGTATGTTTTGAAACTCTTAACCATTCGAAGGATGCAAGGTAGATAGTGATTTCGGTGTCTCGGTTGATGCCAATGATCTTGGGAAAGTCGCTTTCGCTGAAGGTGTCCACATCGGGTAGATCGTATTTCCAGTACTCACCGAAACTGTCGAACCCGCAATGGGTCTACTTTTTTTTGCGCCTCGCACCTTGTTTGCGCGCGGAGAACGTCTGCTGCGCTGGGTGCCGCAACACGCGTTCGCCAGTTTAAGGGGAGAGCGCAGAGACGAAGAAAGAGGGAGACTAATCTGCCTCCTTCTCGCATGCGTTCGTATTCTCGCGCTTCACGCATCGTGCAGACGCCATCCGCGTCCCAGCGCTCATAAAGCTCATTTATCCTCCCGCGTGAGGGGGAGACGCCACAGCTGGCACCGTGCCAGGGAGCTTCAACGGCGAACGGGTGCCGGCCTAAGGAGCTTCGTTCCTAAAAAGTTCCGTCACCGGGAGTCGAACCTACGACCTCTAGGTCCGCGACAAGAGATGCCGGGCACGCTATTCACTGCGCCGCGGTCACATACTTTGCAGGCTTTAAAAACGAGCCTTTTATATCTACCACTGTCCTCTCACAGTGCTTTTGCTAAGAGAAGTACCTAATGCATTATGACCGTGAAATGCACGATTAGTTTCTTCAAAGCGTTGTTTCTCCGCGTCCGTCCCACGGCGTGTTTCGAATAGTAAACGTGCCCCTCCTCTCCCCCCTCTCTCTCCTAAGCTCACCCCCTTTCTCTCCTCTAGGAATCGTCTACTCTACGGAGCGTCCCCCACAGCGCATGCGCGTCGCCTCCCCTGTGCTCTCCTACGCTCAGCCCGTTCCTCGACTCTAGGAATCATCTACTCTATGGAGCGGCGCATGCGCGTCCTCTGCCCCTCTCTCCTCTAAGAATACTCTACGGGGCGGCTCCGGCGTCCCACAGCGCATGCGCGTCCTCTCCCCCTCTCTCCTCTTGGAATCATCTACTCTACGAAGCGGCTCACGCGTCCCACACCCCCACAGCGCATGCACGTCCCCCTCCCCCTCTCTCTCCTACGGTCCCCCCCCCCGTCCTCTCCTCTAGGAATCCTCTACGGAGCGGCGCGAACGACAGGTGGTGTGACAGCTGCATACTCCGCTGCGGGCGCCATGGTTGTTCCGCTGTATGAAAATGACGGAGCGCGCGCGCCTCATTCTCTCCTGCGCAGCGCCGCGATGAGCGCCCGGACCACTGCCGTGAAATGAGAGTGGCGACGTTCCTCCCGCTCAAGCTAATTATCACCCCGCTGCTTCGCATCCACACATGGTTCCCTTTAGCGGGAGATGGGGAATTTTTCTTATTTCATCCTTTTAGGATCTTGCTCCTTAACCTCGCGCCTTGTCCGGCGGCGGCGGCGGCGATGGCGGCGGCGGCGTGTACACTTCTCCACTCAAGGTGCCAGCTATCCAGTGATTTCAAGAAATCTCACTAGATGGCTGCGCCGCTCAAGGCGACGCACACCACTCTCGGCACGTGCGCTTCCTTTCTCTTCGCCTGGAGCTCACGCAGTGAACACTCTTCGTTACCGCTCGGCCGCATGGACACCGCAGACGCCAAGGGAGCAGCGCGGCGGGCTCGCCGCCCGAGCGCCGCATGTAATGTACATATAACAACGTTGTCACGTCTATATATGATGGTCGGAGATATGTACGGAGGATTCGCAGCTACCCGTTCATCTCCGAGCAAGCTCCTCTAACATCATTCACTTTGTGGATATGGCGGTGATTTTTTTTGTTCAATACAATCTTATTTGTGAGCCTCTTTTTTTTCCATATTCGCATGCTACTAATCACTCTCATTTTGCAATGTCTGTAATTATTTGTTGTTGCCATTGTATCACAATCTGTGCTATCTTGTATTCATCTCCCGTGTATGATCTCCCGCTAGATCCCTTTGGGATCGGCAGTATTTACGAATAAATTAGACAAATAAATATATAAATGGAATCATGAATATATTGTCATCTCTGCTATGAACTTCCACATGAGAGTCCAGAGTTATAATGTTAAGCAACTTGTCGTATTCTCATATTCTGAATTACACACAGATATGGAAATGCATTTACGAAGTTTCGAAGAAAAAAGCCTCTGTATTGTGGTTCTTTATTGTGAAACTGAGAAAGGAAAGAACTAAATCCTGACTCATGCTAATAAGCACATATTTATCGTGAATCGTAAAGCCCACATTCGCGCTGAGCGTTTGCATGTGCCATGTGCACGCAGATTGGCGCACAAAGCCACCTTTTGTATACCACCCCCCCCTCCACCCCCTTAAAACAATGAAAGAAATAAAAAAAAAGACGGGTAGCTTTTCGCGGGTCACTGGTGCTTCTGTGTTTGAACGACACGCAATCTGAGCTGGCGCAGAGATGAGAATGCATTTTGTTCGCACGTCTGCAGCAGCTGCTGCGTACAGCATAGCGTCCCTGTCCGCCACGACAAACACGTACGATGTTGAGCTCCCTGCCTTGTAAGTGATTTATATCTTGCGATTACCTTGCCTCCATGAGCGACATTATTACACGCATGAGCCTAGTACGCCTGAGGACGAGCACGGCATCCCAGGAAACATTGCAAGCGTTCGTCACAAAATCGTCGCTCATATAAAAGGAGGCAGCCGTTTTTGAGAACGGGGGCGACTTCTCGGGACTCCGATGCGCCGTGGTGGGGGAGATTTTACACCCTCGGGGAGATTTCCGAAAACGCAAGAGTGCTCGATGAATTTGTTGGTATTTAGCCAAGCACGTCGCTACCTCGAGTTCTAGATTCTGTTGTTCCTCCGGCTATGTTTCATCCTGAATATTTACGCGCTATAAAACTACAGTGCACCGTAGTCAGCATAACAACATGGAAACGAGCTGAGCAATATTCTAAACACTGCTGCGAGCAAAGTAAGTTGGTTCTGGCATTTCAAAGGTATGCGACGTAATGATGACGTTATGCAAAGTCATGCACACGCTCAAAAGCAGAATTGTACTCCCCTTGCTTGGGGCTATATAATCTACGGCTTCCCTCAGTAACACTCGCACCTCTCTGGAGCCTACTACAATGTACACTAAAAGTTTGATGGCAAGACGCAATTTATAACGCATGCATATGGCTGCAAGCGACATGTGACAATCTATAAGTCAAATAAGATAACTCCTACGAATTAAGGATCTTATTTTGTCGGTTCCTGGATTGACTTCTACACTCGGCATTCAAACCAATAAAATATTTCGGGAGGGAAGAGCATAGGAAAGTGGGGAATAGACCGAATTGATAACTTGCCCGCGGGAAGTTATCACTTTGTCCACTTTTCTTTCTTCACATTTACATTTACATTTAGTACAAATAACATCCCCTATACTTTCCTTGGCATTATTGTCTGTTAGTTCTCATTGATATTGTGTCTCACAAAGAAAAAACGAGCCCATATAGTTCCCACTGCTTTCCTTCATCCATCGCGACGGTCTCCTACTGTCAGATTTGATGTTTTCAGGTTGTATGCGTCGGATTATGGGTCAGCTGACAGCTTGTAACAGCGTCACGTGCTACGTGACGCCAACAGGCAGAAAAAGTGTTTCACACTCTCTGTCATGGCTACTAGCGGCGCTGACTGACGCCCCCACGTTTAAATGCACATATATACTGTATAAAGTAGACGGGGGGATGACCGCCGCGGTAGCTCAGCTGGTACAGCATCGGACGCGTTTTTCGAAGTTTGCAGGTTCGGTCCCTGCCCAGGGCAAGTTATCTTTTCGTCCACGTTTCTTTCTTTAAATTTGCATTACAGTTACTACTAATACCATCCCGTATACTTTCCTTGGCATTATTGTCTGTCAGTTCTCACTAATATTGCGTCTAACAAGGAAAACGAGCCCTTAAAATTTCCACTTCTTTCCTTCATAATTGATAATGTTGCATGTACGATTCCTGCGAGGCAAACTTGCTAAAAAAAGTAAAGCGAACGAAAAGAAGAGTATCTTCATGTTGCGGAATGTCTGGAGTTGACCCTCATACGATATGTTTGTCCTCAAAAATAACCAAAGCATTCCTTCAAATGTATGGTTTAGCGCAACTTTCGACTCAGTGTTTTTACGGTGTTTATTTTATATTGCATATTAACTGTCAGTGTGCGACTGCAGCTCCAAAGTATTTTATCATGCACTCGCCTCGGAAACAATTTACGCGCTCATTGTGTTCCTAAAAACAACGTCACATAAATTTCCAGCTTCCGGAAACGCTTGTTCATTCCTTATTTCATATACAGCCAGTATAAGTTCTTTTTAGTTTGGCTAAATGCACTTGCTTGAATTGTGCTCCGTAACGAACTTGCTGGTGTTCCGCCATCTCGTAAAGCGTCATTTGGCTTCCTTCGAAGCAAGCCCGCAGGCGATTTGAAGACACAGTCACTTCTTGCATAATGTATTACGAGAGCGAAGCAATCGGTCCTGTCCAGAGCCTGGAGCTACAAGTGCTATTTGCGGAATACACAACTCCAATAATAAATGCTTCATCACAGGCTTCTTTCATAAGATCCTTGTTCAAGCCGCTAATGCTTCTCCAATAGATTTGCCGGGATTATGGGCAAGACTCCCTAGGTGATCAGGACTCGGTGTACAGTCCCTCGTTGAATTGTTCAGGCACGCACCTTTATGGGAAGTCATAAATAATGTGTAGCGTCTACCAAACACTATATGTCTCTCCCGTTATGCGTGTTAAGCATGGAATTTGTTCTACTGAAATGTGTCTGATGTGCATGGATATACAGGCTGCTTTTTCTTGTTTTAAAACACTACAGACTTTTTATAAAAGTTCTACTACATAGAGGCCCACGTTGTCTTCGCAGACGAGCTCTACGCCGAGGCCATAAAACTTGCGTCAAAATGTGGCACAGCGCTAACACACACGGACGCGGAAGGGACGACAGGACAACCGGTAATGAGTGGGCCTTCTGTGAGACAGCACATTTTTACAGTTGCTTGTGAAAATAAACAATCCGTCGAAAGTTCGAGCTTGTCCTTTCGTCTCTTCCTCGTCGGTGTGTGTTAGCACTATGCCACATTTTGACGCATATGATGAACTAGCCCAAAAACCCACGTCAGAAAAGTTGGCCGCACCGGAAGTTACATTCAATTCAGTAATTTACAAAAACTGATGAACTGTTTTTTCAAAATTATTATCTCAAGGGCGCATGTTTATATTGAAACTTTCTAGGACTCAGCAACCTAAGGCAGTTTTTGTAATCCCGAAAAAATGCGCATAAATGGAGACATCAATCATTTAAATCCAGGGCGCTCATCCAGGCGATATCGAAGCTAAGAGCGCCGGGCGCGCAGGAAATGCGGCAGTTGAGTTACGTCAGACCGGAAGCTCGCCTGACCAACACTGAAAACGGACGCGTCGCTGCAGTATCAGGTCACGAACAAAGGCAAGCCATCCCAGATACCCAAGTGGAGTGATTATTCTTTGTATTCGGTGTGTAGTGCTTGTTCTTTCCTTTAGCGCTGTAACTAAAAAACTGCGATATCCACATTTTCTTTCCCAGTAGCCTAAAGCTAGGCGTCTGCCACTGCAGCGCTACTTATGGCAGACAAGTGAGCGAGTTCTTCGCACTTCTGCAGAGTTTAACAAGGAAACAAATGAGAACTAGAAACCAAATGAATAGAATAAGCGGTCCGATTAGGAACTTGAGACGGCTTCCCGTTTGTCCTACGTAGGTTCTGTTGCCACCCGCCTATTTTCAAAGTTCGTCAGTTGAGCTTCCTGTGTAACGCAACGTAGCTGCCGCATTTCCTGCCCGCCCGGCGCGCTCAGTTTCCGTTTTCCCTGGATCGTGGCCTGGAATTAATGTAGCTTTCGGTGCGGCAAAGTCTTCCGCCTCGGCGTGGAGTTCACTTGCGAAGGTGACAAGAGCCCGACTGCGATATCATTTTATTAAATGTCAGTATTGTCTAAAAAAACACATTTAGCTAATTTTACATGCACGAGTTTTCTCGCGCTTTTAACAGCGGAGATGCATAAGCTTTTTGGTCCACTGGTTCACGTCACCAGAAAACTATCATCCTCATGGATGGTCTCTGCCACATGTGGCATCTCACGGCGCCTAGCACCTGGCACAGCTGCGCCTGGCGCGTGGAACGGAGTAACTGGGCTGGCGCTTTCTTTGCCTTTGATAATTGGAACCACGCTAATTAGCACGCGATCAGGGCGTGCTAATTAACATATTGCGAATTAGAGCGTTCCCAACCACTATCATGCTACTTACGACCTCTCTAATGAGGCAGCTAATCAAGAATTTGCTAATTCGGACCGTCATACTTAGGACATCGCTAATTGAGACCGTACTAATTAACAGCTTTTTAACTATAACATTGCTAATTAAGACAGGTCATTTCAGATCTTGCTAATTAAGACATTACAAGTTAATATCTTCTTAAATATGACTATCTATATGATTTTGCTAATTAAGGCCTTTCTACGACCTTGATCATTAGGACCTTGCTAATTAATACCGTGATAATATTCTAGGTCAGCCACAAACTTAGCTGTTATTCTAGCATTGCGCAACTAGTGCAAGCTGCCGACATTTTTATTTCATTAAAGGTAATGACAACAGGAGACAAACAAGGAATGTTCAGAATGTCTGCATACCAAGTCATAATGGCACATTGGCAACCATGTAACCATATTATTGTCTAGCAAAGTAACATTTTTAAGTACAATTGTTTTTTTAAAAATTAGTATTTAGAATACTGAACTTATATGCGTCCTACTATATCGAGATGACGACGCGACGTGTTAAAGTGAGGTACAAAGCTCACTCTTATATTTCTTGCATCATTGCACAGAATCAGAGCCCAAAAGCGATGATTACCAAGTACTGCACGTTAACGATGCTACGTTTTGATCTTATTTAAGTGATGGGCTGTGTTTGAACAGGAGTGAGAAATAATTTTTTGCAAGTGTGAGCAACAACGAGTCGATGACAGCGAAATATTCAAACTGGGCGTTGAATGGTCATTACAGGGGTAACTGATATCTCAGTCGGCATTTACCGAAAAAAAGTGGACCTTGTAGGCCACGTAATTAGAAGGATAGATAACCGAGGGTGGTCGAAGGAAAGGACACCGAGAGATGGCAAAGGTGGCCGAGAATGACAGACGTTTGGAAGGGTTGAGTGAATTGAGAAATTTTGTAAGCATAAAATGAAATCATAGCACGTTGGACCGGCCCTTGCAGTGGACATGGTCATAAAATAACCTGAGGATGTAGCGAATGACGAAATCACATTCGTTCATGCACATGTGGAATTTCTTTTATTTTTTTTCCGCCTAAAAGAGCGAAATCCAGAAATTCAAAGTGCGCCAAGTTTAATGAGAACGTATAACACGCTTCATCATTTTTCCCATTTAAAACGTTTCCAATGAAATAGGGCCATTCGTTTTGGTAACGTGGACTCAAAAATGCTGCTCCGAATAAAAATGAGCCAAATGCTACACCTATTTGAGTCATACTGAGCCAAATGCACTAAACCATCGCTCAGCTGCGTCAGCAATCGTGTCAAAAACAGCCAACACGGCGGCATATAATCTGTTTCATTTATGACCCAGTTATTTTGTTATAATGATTTCGCTCCAGAATTCTTTTTAACACATAAGCTATTAGTGAAATCTTGAAAAAGGCTTTCATGCGGGAAAAACCTCGTCACGCTGTTACGACAGCAACCACCAAAACTGCGCACTACCTCGCCTCACCGCGCCTCGCAGCAGTGACGTAATGCTAAGCCGCACATGCACAGAAGCCAAAACGACGGAGAAGCCACCGTGCCTGACTACCACGGCCACTGGGCTGAAGTCGCGCTGAGCCGTACATGTACCGCGCAGAAGCTGCGTAGAGCCCACGACAAGTCTAAATTTGGTGTCGACTAGCAACCGTTTACGTAATAACACAATGACATGAAGCTTGCACTGGCCGTGCAAGAATTCAAACGGCAAAGCTGGTCAATACGATTGCCTTAATAAGCTTAGAAAAAGCCCAGCATAATCCAACCTCAGACCTAGTATCAGCCAAATCTAGACCTAGCCAAGTCCGAGCCCGCAATAGCAATGGCCAAGTTAGAGCCTAGCATCAACCGAGTTCATACCTAGCTGCAGCCAAGTTCAAACCTCTTATCAGCGAACTTCAAACAAAGCACCAGCCAGGAAACGCCCTTGGATCGACCAGCTTCGCTGTTAAAAGTCTTGTGGTGCCAGTGCAAGGTTCCTCAGTTTTTATCGCGATAGCATTTATATGGACCCTTTCAGCTGATTGTTGCCGTCACCGTCGGCGTCACCGTCATGTCCCGGATATGTATATGCATTAATATATATAAAAACACAAAGAAAAATAAATTAATAGAAAAAATTCCAAAGTACCTGACTCGAACCAGTGACCCCTTCCTACGCAGTCCGCTGCGCTACGTACACAGCCACGCGCCATGCTAGTGCTGGTGGTATAACGGCGAGCTATTCATATGCACCATTTACCGCTCGCGGTACGCAGATCTCGGAGGAGCTTGAGAGTGTTTTCTATCATACAACGCTCCTACATTTTCTCCAAATTCAAAACTGCCCTTGAGACGCGCCCGAAAAAGTGCCCCCTTCTGTACCCACTCATGATGTAGAAGAAAAATCCACGCATATCTGCGAAGTGAATGATGATGAGTGGGCGAAGCACGGGGCTCGTTCGGTAACCGTGAATCGATTCACATACACACGTGTGTTTCGGCTATAACAACGGTTTTCTAACCACAGTGACAGCGGGCAGCGAGCGTCGACGACAAAGCTAGGTCCTAAGGTCCATAATGTCTACGTTGAAATGGCCGACTAGTATAAAGGGTCTGTGCTTCTAGATGTTTTATATTGTTCTTTCACAATTATGATTGATATTGGTGTATTCTTCAACCTTTTTTTGTCATGTGCTTTGATTGATGGGCGCTTAAATGTCAGCATTTTTATGGTATTGTGGCATTTTATTTTGTTCTGGTTTGTTCTGGTTAAGAGTGTTTTATTTTGTTCTTGTTAACCTTTTATTCGGTCATATGCTTTCATTGATGGGTGCTTTGAATGTCGGTGTTTGTAGGCGTTGTGGCCTTTTATTTTGTTCTGGTTAAGAGCCTTTTATTGAGCTATCATATACTTGATTGATGTACGCATAAATGTTTTCGTTTTTCGTTGAGCAGGTCAGTTTCCGTTTTGGTTTGGGTAGCGTAACGGACGCCAACAACGCTAGGCCCTAAGGAGCTTCTCCCCTAAAAAAGATCACCGGGAACACTTGGCGTCAAACGCCACGGCGTGGCAGGTGACGCAGATGGGTCATTCCACGCGCCGCAGTTTAAAAGAAAAAGAAATATCAAACAGCGTCGGCTTTTGCATTGTGAACATTTGCAGCGCATTCCTCAAATACAAAGACGTAACAACTGTGACAGCTGTTAGTTCACGCTTGTCCTGTGTATTCCTATGTGTTTTTTTTCGAGCGTCCTTCTTTGTGCTGCAGCGGCGTACTGCAAGTATCGAGCTGCTTGTCGTTCTTCGTGTGACATTCTAATTTTTTGCTATCGCATTCATGGCTTCGCCCCAGTGGCGAAATTGTGATATTTTTTTCTTGGGCGCGTTTGCACTAACTGAAGGACATAATACTGTCGGGCAAAACTTGAACTGAAAGAGTAATAACCCCACTTTTCTACTGTTGCCCGTCTGTTACCGTTTCCTGTCGAGTTTCCCATCCTGATATCATGTGATTCTTTTGCTCCAAGGCGGTATATTCGAAATGAATGCCAATGGCAATCAAGTTATATGGCACCGATGTATAACAGGGCACAGCGTAAAACTAGCTCAGTAGAAAAAGAGTTGAAGCTGTTTTGGAGGCCTTCAGTTGATGCCAGGAGCAAGAAAACGCTGTCGACAGTCCAGCCCTGTGCGCCTGTTACCAGGAAGGGCCACTCGCTCTTCAAGTCTAGTAATCGCTGTTAAGTCATGCAACAAAGGATGACATGGACGAATGTACAATATAATGTTAATCCTGTCGCAAACTATCGCTATAGCGGTCATTCTCTGTCATTAGGACTACTTGTGCGTAGCCAACTCAAGCTCAAAGCAAATGCTCCAGTCTATAAGAGCCTAATCCAAAATTTACCCTTGAATACCGACGATATCATGCCATATAGATTTTAGCCGCATCGCAAGTTTCAAGTATTTTGATGACGTAAGCACGCAAGCGAAAATTGTTGGAGCAGGCCCCATCATACTGTCGGTACTAAACAAGTACATTTTTCTCGGTGTCACTTAAAGTGGCATTGGCTGTTTTAGCAAAACAACAAACAAACAAAAAACGCCATATATTTACCACTCATACATTCTTGTCACTGCTGTTCGATTATATAACTACTCATTAAAGAAGTAGAGGTCTTGAGTGGCATATTCATTTTGAAGACCCGTAAAACGATTGTGCGCATTGACCGTTTTTCTCACGGTCAGGGTTTAACCACTGAGCTGCAAGACGTGTTGTGTTATAAGGTCATGCGATCGCACAGTTTTCAGCTTGATTATGAGACGCAAGCAACCATTTTACCATCAATTAGAAAAAGGGCAGTATTAACAAGACGGGATGGAATTGCTGAGTGTTGATATGTCCTCTTTTTCCGAAAAGATTGCCATGCTATCAAAGCAAGTAACAACACTTATTTAAACAGTCTCTCAGAGGCAAACATAGTCCGAAAAGAAAATATTGGAAGCAGAACACGTCAAGCTGCGCTAAACAGCCCACACACACTCACACAAACATTGAAATATCCATTTCATCAGTACTAGTTGTGCCGTCTAGACCGAAATAATCACTTTACGTTGATGAATGTACTGTAGAATCACCGCTGGCAAGAGTCCAACAATCGGATGATTGATATTACGTGCGGCATATGTAATGGAGTGGATTAAAATTGTATCTTCAGATCGCTCATGTACAGGAGTTATGATGTAGGGTGCAAAATGTAGGCGGGACAGAGTAGTTTCGCGATTTTGAAAACGGCACCTTGCATGTTTGATGACTGCTACGGCGTAGACTTTGGAATGCTTGATAGCAGCTGTCAGACCACTTCTTTCGTACAGCCCATGCTATCAAGATTATGGGTTTCACGCTGAAGCATTGGCGATGAAGACCTCAATGTGTCTGTTTTTTTTTTCAGTGACCTTGGGTCCGCTCTCTCCCTAATAAAAGAATTTATCTATCTATCTATTTCAGGTTTTTATCTTTTAAGTGCGGCGCACTTTAGGTGGCCAGGCTGTCGTACGCTGTCGAATGCTGTCGTTGTCGCTAAGCGTAACGTATGCAAAACCACATATACGAGTAGCATAGCCAGCTGTAACGCGCACTCGCGCCAAAGAGAGGACTTCTTCCTCTTGTTCTTCGATCGCCTTGATGATGAAATTACCGAAGGCAAGAACCACATATGGCATACCCATCTGCAGGATATTGAGCACGAGCTCGCGCCAAAGCGAAGACTTCTTCCTCTGAGCAACTTCCACAACCACGGGCTGTCCAGAGAGCCCATGATGCGGCGGTGAGCCTAGGCCTCCCCGTCCCCACGTGGGAGCGGCCCGCGGCGTTGCTCTAATGGAGTAACGTTTCTCAGGACCCCAATAAAGTTCTGTGTCTGTCTGTCTGTCTTGTTCTTGGAGTGCCTTGATGATGATATTAAGTGCGGAATACTTTAAACGAAACCACGCATAAAAATCGAAAAACAGAGAGAGCAGGCGAGAAATGGAAAGACAGAGAAAGAGAGAGAGAAATAAACTTTATTATGCGACCAGGCGCGCGTTCTCTTCGCCCATAGGAGGGTGACATCCTCCTTCCAGGTAGCCATGGCTAGCCGCTGACGCCCGAGCCCTATCCACCAGCCGCAGCTCTTCCTCAGGGTTTACAGACGTCAACAACGCCTCCCACTGGTCTTCGGGATTTTCTTGTCCGCTCTGATCATCCGTGGGCGAAATACTCGGGTTGTTTCGACAGCCCCATACCATGTGGTACAAGAAAGAAAAAAATAGGTGTAAAGATAGAAATAAATATACATAAAGACAAAACAAGATAGAAAGAACTGGAAAATACAAAAACAAAGTAATAGAGGGAGAAATAAAGAGAAATCCAATGAGAAACAAGGAAGGCAGCCCAGCTCCGCACTTCCTTCACGCTTTGCACCTCTAGGATGAAGTTGCCCTAATATTTTATTCTAGAATCTGCACTTTTCATGCAGAAAACCAAAAATATTTGGACTAAATGTGCTGGAATGAATTTTACTGGGGCGCTGACCCGGTAAGACTCATTTACAGAAAAATATAAATACTACAATACCGAGGTACGTGTTTCCTCGGCATGAGTGCTTATCGGTATAGTACTGTTTATGTTATTTTGTAAGTTATTTTTGTAAAGGTTTTTCTTGTAACCATGAAACGCGATTGTATAAAAGCACCATTTGTCCGTCCAATAAATTCAGTTGAATGTTTGCGCTTGTGTTCGTGCGGTTCAGTCTTCGTCTTCTAACGTAACTATGTTGCTCCGCCAGAGGACCAACTGCACAGGGGGTCAGGGCCCCGGTAAGATTCATTCTAGCACCTTTAGTTTGAATCCTTTTGGTTTTCTGTAAAAACTGAAGATTTTTTTTATTAACAAAATCGCTCTGTTTTCCTTCTAGACAATGTTTGCCCCTTGTTTATGCGCTGTTGTAGGCGGTGATCCATGTAAGTAGCACAAATCACTGCTTTTTTTTTGCCTAGTGACAACAAGAAACTTTTGTGAACAACCTATTTGCTATTAAATGAGATTCGTTTGTCTTCCTTGACAAGGATCTACAGATCCATCTTGTTAATTAGCCATTAGCAGGTGCAATCATAGGCAGTACTTTCACAAGAACATTGGCCATTACCATGGCGATTATAGTGTAATTGACACCGTGTTACATGACAAAATAGGTCGGCGAACTCACTCATGAGTCGACTCGCTCGGACCCACTCATACTCAGAATGAGCTGTGAGTCTGAGTCTGAGGGAGTACGGGTGAGTAATGTTTCGGTGAATTTGAGTCCGAGTGAGTCCGGTTCAGGAAAATTTCCGTGAGTCTGAGTCCGAGTGAGCGCTAAGAGCGAAATATATCTCACGAGTGAGTCTGAATGAGCTCCACAAGTTTTTCCTACCTATGCGTGACAATATCATCTCAACTAAGGTCACGTGACCGACAGTGCTTGGTTCGTATACTATGGCCGATATAGGACTTGACCGATAAGACAGCAGCGTGTTGACTACTTCAGCAATTGCTTTTTTTTGTTCTCTTTAACAGATTTTCCATAGGGTACTCCTTCTCAGAAAATGTGGTAATCAGTGAAGCCCCATTGTCCGGCAAGCCTTGGAGAAATTATAAGCTGTCGTTCACTAAGGCCGCAATGGCATATTTTACTCACGCGGGAAACCTGTTGATCGTCATTTGCCCGTCACTATCACACCCTTTAAAAGACTGATGTAGAGTCACCGATAGTGCTGCTCGATGTGCCCGCGGTAGACCATCGAAATTTATTGAGCCAGGGCTCACAGCTTGCCTATGCGCGGTGGCATATGGATGTGAATACTGAACCAATTAAACGAATGCTTTCGCACTCTCTATCGCCTTCTACGCCTGTCTCTTTCCCTCCGTTCTCCTCCCAACGTGTATGATAGCAAAGTAAAAGAACAGTTAACGTGTCTGCCGTTCTTTCTCCTTAATTCTGTCTCTTTTCCGCAGCTAAAACCGTAGAACGCACGTATTATTTGTCTAAAACAAAAACGCAAGTTGCACTAAGTCGCGCAAGGATAATGTACAGCAGAGCAGCTGGGCACCTTGCTGGTCCTTGCTCGGCGAGGCTTTTACCCTCTCCCTTGTCTCTTTCAGTTTCAGTTTCAGTTTCAGTTTATTGATTTCAAAAAATGTAGTACAAGATACAAATATACAGGCGAGGGTCCCAAAGTAAAAGAACTGTAGTGGGACCCTCGGTTAATTATACAAGCATTGAGGGTAATAACTAACACAGCAAGTGAACAGGATTATCGGCAAAATCAAAAGACGTTAACATTCAGATCAGTAAAACATGAAAAAATGAAAAAGCGCAGCAAGAACAACCCCAAGGTACAAGTAAAAAAGAGAAGAGAAAAAAAAAGGGCGATTTGACAACAGCCATGACATGCGTACATTTAGTGCAGGTAGTGATGCCTAAGGTCATTTTTAAAAAGTGCAAGGGAAACACGAGATTTGATAGCTGTAGGCAAGTCATTCCAAAGTGAAATTGCAGTGAACGCAGCTGTTTTTTTTGCCGTAATTACTGTGCACTGTAGGTAACAAAAAATTGTTATTAGCTGCAAATCTCGTCACGTTTTTATTCTGCAATAAATCATATGACATGAATGGAAGCGTGAGGTTGTAATGAAGCAGCTTGTGGAATAAGACGACTATGTTGAACTGGAACAAATAAGTTACAGGTAAAATATTGTAAGAGTGGAGTAACACAGATGCATTGGATTGTATGGAACTAGCAGTGATGATGCGTATTGACTGATTTTGGATATGTTGAATTGATGACAAGTGACAAGCGTACGTATTTCCCCATGAAACGATACCGTAGTTAATATGACTATGAATGAAAGCAAAGTACAAAGCTAGCAAAGCCTCACGAGAAAAAAAAGGGCGAGCTTTGATCAATGCACGGATGCCAAACGAAGTATTATGGTTGAGATGGTGGAAGTGACGGCGAAATGTAAGGTTAGGGTCAAGATGTATGCCAAGAAAAGTGACATCATCGCAAGCGGCTATAGAATGAGTCCCAAGTTTTAGTTCGGGAGTAAATGTTAAGGGCCTTTGAGCAGTCTTAAACACCATATATTTTGTTTTTAAAGGATTAAGAACCAAGTAATTATTGCTACACCAATTCATAATGTTACTAAATGCAAGATTTAGCCTTGAAGTAAGAACAGTAATGGATTTATCGGATGAAGATATGGTAGTGTCATGGGCGTATAAAATGCAATGATCGTGATTGGAGGAGTTCAGAAAATCCGGAAGATCATTAATATATAAAATGAAAAGCAAAGGACCTATAACTGAGCCCTGTGGTACACCCTGGTTAATACATTTAGTTGCCGAGAATGTGTTCGCTACGTGTACTATATATTGTCGTTCAAGTAAATAGTTTTTTAAAAATGTTAGCGCAGGACCGGTTATGCCGTAACACTCAAGTTTATTAAACAGCACTTGATGGTTAATCGTGTCAAAAGCTTTAGTGAAGTCTAAGAAAACAGATCCTACTAAATTTCCTGAATCGATGCATTTTTTAATGTAGTCAGTTAGAGACAGCACAGCTAGATTAGTCGAACTTCCAGGGCGGAAACCAAATTGGTTATTCTTTAACAAATGGAACTTTGTAAGGTAGTTATTAAGACGTTTAACAAATAATTTCTCAATGAGTTTACTAAGGCAGGAAATAATAGCAATTGGACGATAATTAGTAACTATTTGTTTGTCACCTTTTTTAAAAACAGGAACAATCTTGGCGTTTTTCAAGAAAGAAGAGAATAATCCGTGTTTAAACATCAGGTTTATAATATTACAGAGCGTGTGTGAGATGAAACATGCAACTAGTTTTAAATGTCTCACAGATATGCTATCTAAACCAGGCCCGGTATTTTTAAGATTATTAATCGTGGAAAACACTTCATCTGGTGTAACAGGTAACAAAAAGAATGACTGTGGCGTGCGGCGTAAAGTGCTACGCAACTGCGCGTGTAGGTTGTTACTAGAATAAATGGAAGAAAAGTAATCCGAGAAAGCATTCGCTATTTCATTTGGCTCCGAAAGGCTTAGACCATTGCAATTTATTTTGGTAGGGGGGGGCATCACCAGACGACCTATTAAGAAAAGAGTTTAGCAGCTGCCACTGGTTCTTGGGGTTGTTCTTATTCTGTACGAATTTACTTTCGTAGTACCTTTTTTTTGCCTGTTTAAGCAATACGTTCAATAATTTACAGTAGCATCTATATCGTTTAGCAAGTGCAGCGTTAAAGGGCTGACGTTTAGTTTTCTTGTACATGTTTTCCTTCGTCCTTAAGCTTTTTAGAAGACCATCCGTCATCCATGGGTTCTGCGGGTACTTATATCTTTTCCTACATTTTACAGTACTTGTGTTAGTCGAGACGGCCATCAAAAATAAAGAACAAAATTTATTTAGTGCGGCTTCAGGATCATGCATGGAATTTATTGGCGACCAATCAGTTTTACTTATGGATTCCACAAAGTCATGCGCATTAAACACTGAAGTGTAGTAGTTATTATCGTTTACGGGTATATCAGTAGGAAATGTAAGAAAAATAGGGAAATGATCGGTTATGTCAGTATCAACAACTACGGGACAAGGCGGTGGTGATAAAGTTGACAATACGTGATCAATGAGCGTACCGTTACCATGAGAGCCTAATCTAGTCGGACAGTCAATGAGCGATTCTAAACCAAATCCAGTGTAGCAGTCAGTGTAGGCTGTGAACGGAGTGGTATCGGTGTCTAGTAAGTTAATGTTAATATCACCGACAATAAGCACATCCTTATTTTCAAAAGACAGCTTTGACAGTGTGTCATCAAGACCAAGCAGGAAATCGTTAAGTGAAGATGACGGTGAACGATAAATGCAACCAAGAATCATGTTCTTGTTACTCTGATTATGTGATGTATGGTCGACTTCGATCCATACTGACTCACAGTGATAAACATTTAATGCAAGATCGAATCTACGTGTGTAGATCACATCCTGTGAAATGAAGATGGCTGCACCACCATGACTATCAGTTTGACGATGGCAATATTCTGCTTGATAACATGGAAAGACATTCATGTTGTTATCGGCGGCTGAAAGCCAAGTCTCCGATATGCAAATGAAAGTGAAGGCATGCTGAAGTGAAGCGATGAAGTTATTTATTGCATCTATGTTCTTGCGAAGGCTACGGGCATTGAAATGAATGAGTGATCGTTTTATTGGGCTAAGACGACATTTTGCGTCAGCAGAGGAGAGAAAAGCCATGTTAAAAGAAAGGGAAAAAAAGCAACCAAAAAATAACCGAAGAAACGACCTCACAAAATGATTCGGAGGTCGGACTCGGTCGAACCCTCTCATTTGTCTCGGTAAAGTATATTATACATAAATATGCTTCCTGCCTCCTTTAGCACGTATGTGCCACAGAAACTGAGCAAATATTACTACCCACCCCATTGTTCCTCTGAAAATTAAGGAAACACAAACGCGGAAAAGACCAATTAGGAGCCCCATACATCATCTCTTCCAACCCACAACATCCCTCACACCGCCCCTACTTGTGGAGCAAAGCCCACAGTGCACTGCTGCACCTGAAAATATCCACACCCACCGGGCTATCCCCCCCCCCCCCCCCCCCCGTTATTCCATTACCCTCCCATTGCTTCTGGGAGACTGCGCTTACCAGCAGAGCCAAAGGAGCAGCGCTGGCTGAGTGGCGCACGTGGAGCAGCGCGAGCCAACGGGGCCCTGAACTAAGGGCTCCACCCTACGTGGAAGATCTCTTATCCTTGCACAAACAAACGCTTTCTCTCTAGCTCTCTTTCAGCTTCTCTTGTTCATTTGTAACAAGCGCTTGTGCGGTGATTGAGTGGCTGCCAGTTCTTGATCATGATATTTTTTTTCTACGACACACGGGAAACCTCCATCTTAACAGCTCTGATGTAACTGTCGCGGGCGAGAAATAATACGAAAGACCCGACACGTTGTGTCTCCTTCACTCATGCACCTGACTTTTGTATTTTTTTAGCAATCATACTCAAGAAATGGATCACACATTTACCAAACATGATGTTCTCATTAGAAGCGCTTGAACCCGCAAGTGCAGGTGCTGTGCCTTGAGCTCGTCTCGACACTGCTATGCAACTTTTACCATTTTCTGTTCCACTACTTATAGCGATTTATTTCTGCAGGTCCCACGAGAAAGTGCGCGACAATATCGAATCAACTTTATACAGTGAAACCTCGGTGATACGAATCTCACGGGACCACCAAAAATATTCGTATCATCCGAAATTCGTATCACCAGAAAGCATGCAAAATTAGCACGCGACAAAAGAAAGCTCGCGTACACTTTCATTTATTGTTTTTCGGGACCGCAGCAACATCAGGAAGAACTCTGAATAACTCTCAGTTAAGTTTTTTAGATGTCGGCAATCAAAGCAGAATTCGTAAATGTACCACCCCTACACGCGTGTTTCAATAATGAACCAGGTGCGTTGTGCCCCGTGACAGCAGTAGCCCCTTCCAAATTTTAGTATGCTTTTTTTTCGCATTACACCAGAGTGCTGCGGCGAAAATAAGGGAAGAAACGCTTTGACACGATAGATCAAGGCCACAAAATTTGGGAACCGCGGTTCTATGTTTTGATTTTGTTATCGCGGAGGTGTTGGGGATGTTTTTTTGGAAGATTTACGGCCGTGCCCGCACAAGTGCGCGCCCTCAACAGTTCCGCATGTTGACGCCTGACTCCTTCGCCAAGACCGTCCTCGCCTTCTTTCGGTCCTCGTCCACCTTTCATAGGATGTCTGAGGCACGAGACAGGCACGTGTAAACACAGCACAACGACAGCAGCCCGCATAGACCCCTTAGAAAAAAATGCATGGCGCCGATGCTCTCTGTAACCTAAACGCGAAGGCACACGGAGGCACATTAGAGCCTCTCCGATTCGCGCACACAATCTCGGAGGCCGTGACGCTTCTCTGAAGGCACGGAGAAAGAAGTGTCTGAAGGTCTATTCTGACCGTGATTCTGACGATTTGGCGGTGCGGCGCGCATGCCCGCGCTTTCGTTCCTGCGCTCGCACGTTCTCGGCGCGTCTTCCGCGACAGCGCGGACAGCACTCTTCGTACCTGGGCGGTAACGTACGTTTGTATCAAACGTCGCGGCGCGAAAATCGGTTCGCAACAACCGTACTCCATTACATTGCAGACCAATGCGCATTGGCCGGGACCAAAGGAAAATTCGTATCACCCCGAAATTCGTATGAGCCATGTTCGTATCACCGAGGTTTCACTGTATATTCCACGAACCTCAAGAGCCTAATTATATTTAAGAGACCAGGGTTTTGAGGTGACCGAATGTTCCTGATGCGCATGTTGCTCAACTTAATTTAACTTACGTGTAGAACAATAAATCTTCTTCTGCACAGTTTAATAAGTTTTGAAACATATTTTAGCAGCTCCCATCTTCTAATAGCAGCAAATGAAATTGATTATCTAACGAGGTATTGCGGATTGTCGGAAGCGTGAGCTGGTTTTGTTCGAACCGGTGCATGTATACCTTGTAACGAAAAAAAAAAAACAGCACAAGAAGACAGGGACGAAAGGGGCACACAAACGAGCGCTGACTCACAACAATTTTTTTTATTTGCCGCAGTGCATGAAATATACAGCATACACACAGCGATAAAAAGCCGTTCAACGATCTCTTGCACTTATCGTCGACTCATAACAATCGCTTGCTCACCTAACTATACAAATCTAGAAATCACTTTTGTTTCTCGGTCAGTGCAAGTGACGCCATACTTACACATGCGCCTTCCTGTTTTTCTATGGTTGCTGCTTCGATGATCAATCTTGTCATCTTGTCTGATGAGCGGCTAAGCACTGTCATTCCTTCAAAGCAAGGATCGCACCCACAATCTCGGTAATGCAACCCTAAATGACCGGAACTAGGTGTGTTCAGGTTATAATAGTGCTCCAATGGAGTCTTTCGTTTAAGCACCTGCCTGTCTGTCCGATATGTGCTTGACCGCATGACAAGGTTATAGAATAGACTACATTGCGCGTGCATTGTACAAAACGTCTGCGGGGCTGCGTGGAGCAAGTGGGCGCTGGCACGTTTTTTTTCTCTTTATTTAAGCGTCCACATAGATCATGAAGGCGCTCAGGGGCAGAAAACACAACCTGCACTCCTGCTCTGCTGCCTTTCTTCTTGACGTTACGGGAGATGCGGTGCATGTAGGATAAGACTACTACATTTCGTGTTTTTTTTCAGGAGGCGTCATTCTACTGTGTGCTCCAACCCTGTATCACCTCTGCAAACCCTCAGCCACAGATGTAAGTATTGGTGCGGGATAGCCAGCTTCTTCCAGTCGTTTATCTTGTTTTAGTAGGCTAAATTTCAACCCTGTGTTCACATGATTTTTTAGCGCAATGTCAAAAGAAGATGAGATGTATACACAGCGCAGTATTGAAAGAAAACAAATGCTGATTGTTTTTCCTTGCCTCTGGCCTTACAGCGGTTATCTCAAGCAGCCTTTCCAAATGCGAAGCATTTCATAGTGAACTGCAGGCAACTTTCAGCGTTTCTATGTACGTATCTATCAATCAATCTATCTAGCCACCTACGTCTGGGTGCTCTCGTGAATGCCTCCTTAACTTAGGGTAGACCGAAATTAGTATGGGGCGTTAAGAGAGTTTGACGAATATGTCTGGCTGGTCATGGCATGAATAATGCGAAAATCCCGTCACGTACGTCGTCAGACTCTTTCCTCCAGACACGTGTGGCACATACCCATATATAATGTGCCGCGGTATGCGTGTATGCGCCACAGACGATGGACAGTGTACGTATACCATGGAACGGCGAAAACAGATATTGCTATTTCAAATGCAAGGGCGTTAAGCAAAAAAACCGATATCGGCAGCGTTAGCCTGACGAATGCAAAGAATAAATATTACGGTCCCAGCAGGAATCGAACGCAAGCATTCTGCTTGGTAATGAAGTATTCTACACCAGAGCCATGCCAGGTCTTGGAGCTACTATGGAAAAAATGCCCTATGCAGGCGTAATGTTGTTGAAACGTCAATTGTGGTTGAATTGCTGGCGACATAATTTTACAAACATTACATATGTACTCCTGTGATACAGGCGTGTCACGTCGGATTAAAGTAATTTGTATATGTCAGCGCCATCCACTGACGTTGGTCTGCGTAGCACTAGCCAGGGCTACCATCCTCTCAAGCACAAGCGCTACACATCGGCTTACCGCTTTGATGTTGGTAATACCCATGTTGCTGTTGACATCGTTACGCAACTGTAAACAACTGGTTATATAAAATATATGCAACTGTTCAACTTATGTGTGTGCATAAAGCATTTGTACATATGTTTAGCGTCAATTTGTAATGTTTCACTCAATAAAAAATTACACCACGCTCACATTCACTCCGCATGCCTCGCATAACACTGATTCGAATGGCATGTGGGATTTGCAGAATTCTTTTTATTAATTTCCAGCTTAATTTAGTCTTTCAGGGCATGTGGAGGATTGAATTACATATTGGTCGTTTGATGTTGGCATGTGGAATTTGCACGAACATTGAATAATTACTTTTTTTAAATGAAATCCGGCCCTCTTATACATGTCCGATATACTCTAAAGAAATGGCACGAAGCCGCGATAATTATCACGCATAAGTTATTTAATAGCACTACCCTTTCAAAAGGCCACGGCTGTGCTAGCGGTGCCGCTTGTTCTGTAAATATGAACGTCTTGGTGTCGCTCAAGTCCGAGGTATTACAACATATTTTCATTTACAAATACCTTCACTCTGCCAACGAACTCGCTTGAATCATCTTGCTCATGGAAGTTACAAACTACAAATATTTAGCTGTAACTATAACAAGCACGTAACAAGGTTTGAAAGTTGGGCGAGTTGGTACGGTAACATCTTCAGAAAAACTGCGCAGCAGGACGAGAAACAAAGAAAGAATTGACGAACACGAGCGCTCGTGTTCGTCAATTCTTTCTTTGTTTCTCGTCCTGCTGCGCAGTTTTTCTGAAGATATAACAAGCACGCTGGAATGGAATTCACACATCAAACATTCGTGCGTCCTCCTTCCGAAAACGCTGCTTACTCAGACATAAATTAAAACAAGCTGCAGCTGAGGCAAGACTGTTAGCGTATTTATCACTTCTTCGGCCGTAGCTTGAATACGCCACTATTGTTTGAGACTCACATACGAAACGGAAGATCGATGCACTCGAGAAGATTCAGCGGAAAGCTATGCGGTTTATTTGCTCAAAGTATCGGCAGACTGACTGTCCAGCCCTTGTAATGTGTGAACATGGTATTTAAACATTGCAGTTTCGGCATCAGATACAGAGGCTGAAGTTTCTTTTTTAGCTAAAACACAGAAAACTCTTTAAATCCCGATGACTGCATATCCCAACTCTTAACCCGAGAAACAAGGCACCGCCATGCTGAGGGTCTTACTCCCTTCAGCACCAGAACCAATGCGTTTAAATTTTCATTTTTCCCACGCACGATAAATGACTGGAACACCCTTCCATCGACATGGTTACATAGCGCCAAGCTCATCGACCAAAAGATTAAAATAGGAAGTAGTAATATTTCTTTTTACGTTGATGAAACCTCGCCTACGTATTATACTGTATGTTACCTTACCCACTGTATTTTATGATTTCTGTATGTATGTATGTACATTCTACCTTTTCTCTGTTGCAGTTAGAATGCAAGGCTTTTTTTTCTTATTATTATTGTACGGATCAAACTCTATACTATGTGTACAGTTGAATGTATATGTAAGCCCTCCTGCCTGGGGCGTCTAAATTCGCCTGCAGTATTCCATAAATAAATAAATAAATAAATAAATAAATAAATAAATAAATAAATAAATTACTAGTTGGACGCATGTAATAAAATGACAAATATCAGCGCAATTGATTTCGTTCACGAAAAAGTAAAGGAAGAATACAATGGTAGGCATTACTTCGACAAAACTTCAATAACAATAATCGAAACGGCCTGTTCTTTTGCAGATGACTTGTTTTCCACGCAAAGATCCATGGTCGCAGAACTCATTTCAGCGTCCGTTATCCTTGATGCCCTGAGTCATTTTCGCTTGCACTGAATGCGCAAACATGAGAGGCGTTCTTAGAGATGACGCCATCAAAGAGGAATGCTATTGCACTCCCACAGTTCTTTTGCCCCACAAAAAGCTTCCGCACTGAGCATCACACTTTCCTTTCAATAGTACGCTCCTTCGGTTTGGATCATTGCACGTCATATAGAGTCCTCACATCACTTCAATGATGCAAAGTTTCCGTGTCTTTGATGAAGAAGGGCAATCTAGTTGTTGCATTTGCCCCCCCAAAATATGCATTTGTGATCTTGTTGTCCTTTAGCAATTCTGTAGTCTCATTCTACAGCACCTAGTCTTTTTTATCCTGTTCCTCACATCGTTTTGTCACCCGTATGATAGGTACGAGTCGGTTGAAGTAAACATAATTCGCCTTTTTGTTGCGTAATATCGCCCGGGTTTCTTTTAAATAAAATGAATATTTCTGTGTACTGAGATTTTATTATTTCTTTTCAGTAGAAAATAACGCCTTTTCCATAGCGATATTTCCGACGTTCAGTAAGTGCTCTGCATATCATTCGATATATTCAACGTTTGGTTCTATTTAGTGTGTCTATAGCACCGTTTTAGTGCAGATGCTTTTGTGAAGCATTATCTAAGCACAGTGCGGGATATCCAATCATTATTATAAATACAAGTAGTCCATTTCTTTTTTTGTCATTCATGCACACAAGCATTGCAACAAATATTATAGTCAATTCATCAACGTCCAACGATGGACATATTTCAATAATATCCTACTTTCTATTCTGTCCATGCACTGAAACTACCATTTTGAAGGGATTGGGATCACATTCCTTTATCACATTCATAAAGGAAAGATTTTGAACCCTTCTGAGAGAAAGTAATCTTGTCTTCTGCGCGGCGGAATGGTTTCGTAAAGAATCGAACGCTTTCCACGACAAAAATACCAAGTGAAGACCTTTTGTGACAAGCTCAATCGGCAATGCCATTCAAAAGGGCATAAGAAAAAATTATTGACAAAAAATTGCAGCAAGTACCACATCGTGAGAATCGATCTCATGCGAGGCCGTCAGCGAATAACCGCTTATGCCTTATTCTTTTGCTTTCAGGTGGGCATTACAAGGTGGACAGAAAAATTTGCGTAAATTCTGTAGCTTTGGCGCGTCGATGACTTACCAGTCGCGTCGACTACACTGGCGCCTAAAGAGTAGCGTATGCTTCTGCGTCATATAGGTACTAACCTCAGTGGGCAGAAGCATCTTTTATCGAACGAAAGGAAGGGCATGCTACAATGCGATGATGTCGACACTATAAGTGTAGTGTTGGCGTGTTCCTTTAAGTACAAGCAACGTTTCGGTGTTCCTTGCTAAACTACAAGACTACGTATGATATGTTTATTACATGGTTATAAAAGCGACTAGCCAACACTGTAATAGCGTTGCCACCTTTTCTCGAACAAAAAACCGGCCCTTCGACGGAGGAGGGGGGGGGGGGGTGAGCTACCATGAGATTAAATTAATGTTGAACAATAGACGCCACGTCGGGGGTTTGGCATGCAGTGATATTTAATGTAACATTGCTTTCCTTGAGACAAAGAAACCTGATGTAGAAACAAAAACGGCACACTGAGCTAACCTACCAGTCTAATTGCCGGCATAAATATACCCGTGATTACACTGACGCTTTGTTTATTGCTCTTGAAAAACCGGTCAATGACGGTGGGTGCGAACCGGCAACCGGCCCGCAGTCTAAAAAACCGGCCAGGCCGGTCTAAAACCGGACAGGTGGCAACCCTGCACTGTAAGCATGGCTGATGCTGGCCCGACATGTCGCTGCACAGCGTCTTTTTCCGAAGCAGCTTTAAGCATTGACGTGGCTCTGTGGTTAAACGCTTGACTACCACGCATAATGCCTGGGTTCGACCCTGGCTCAAACCGTGATTTTTATTCTTTGCGTCCATTGATATTTTTCGTTCACCAACAATGGCACTATCCGTGAAACCGGCTCCTTGGCGCCATCGCGTTAAGATTCCGAAAGCTCATCTTCAATGGGGCGCTTAGTGAACACAAACGACACAAACGAAAAAGAACAGGACATAAGGCAACGAGCGCAATATCAGAGGCGCACGGCCTCTGATATTGCGCTCGTTGCCTTATGTCCTGTTCTTTTTCGTTTGTGTCGTTTGTGTTCACTAAGCGCCCCATTGAAGATGAATCAACACCAACTAGCCCACCTTATAGCTCTCCTCCGAAAGCTCGTTCTTGCCATTGCTGGGTTGGTGTAAAGACTGTAAATCACGTGATGTGCATACTCGCATTCCACGGGCCGTAGTTTTCGGTGATGTGCCACACGTGACCGAAGGAAAGTGTTCCTTAATATGTGCAATAGGCATGTGACGTTTCTCTATTTGAACAATATCGAAGCCACAGCAGCATGTTCTCGTAGGTTTAGTGAGACTGGCAAACAACAGCACTGACCACGCACCACCTCAGTACCAGTGACTGCTACTTTGAAAAAGTGGAAACCGTAAGGCATGGAGAACGATTATTGTAATCTGACGAAATGTCCGCCTATCCACACAGAGGACCTACGCCTCGGCATTTCTAAAAAAATATCACCGCCATATCCACAAAGTAAATGACGTTAGAGGAGCTTGCTCGGAGATGATCGGGTAGCCCGCGAATCCTCCGTACGCATCTCCGACCATCATATATAGACTTGACAACGTTGTTTTATATACATTACATGCGGCGCTCGGGCGGCGAGCCCGCCGCGCGGTAACGAAGAGTGTTCACTGCGTGAGCTCCCGGCGAAGAGAAAGGAAGAGCACGTGCCGAGAGTGGTGTGCGTCGCCTTGAGCGGCGCCGCCATCTAGTGAGCATTCTTGAAATCACCGGAAAGCCGGCGCCTTGAGCATGCCTTGAGCGGAGAAGTGTACACGCCAACGCCGCCGGACAAGGCGCGAGCATAAGGAGCAAGCTCCTAAAAAAAGGACATTCCATTCACTCATGTCATGACCTCTTAATTGTGTTCGTAATCTTCCTACCTATTCCCATGTGTACATACATCTTTTGCTATGCCAATTTTCGTATTTTCGTCAGTTTTCGTAAGTTAAGGAGGAGACCACGAGTGCGCCCAGGCGTGGGCAGCTAGATAGATAGATAGATAGATAGATAGATAGATAGATAGATAGATAGATAGATAGATAGATAGATAGATAGATAGATAGATAGATAGATAGATAGATAGATAGATAGATAGATAGATAGATACCGTCATACTAGGTGTGATCAGAAAAGAAATGCTCCGCACTTAAAATGAACTTAGCCTATCTTGGCGCACGGCCTCTGATAACAAGGAACGGGAACAGTGAATGATGACGGTTTGGATGTTTGAAATCAGGTTGAGCGGCAAGAAGAACAGAAGCTTTTAAATGCCACTATGCGGATTTCGGCGTAATATTTGTAGTGCAGGATTGCCCCGCCGGATGTTGATTACGCTTTTCAGTAGAGCGGAATAAGGACAGTTTGCTGATGGACGCAATTATGGCTGTTGTCTTTGGCACACATCAGTTGCGCTTGCAGGTTTTGCGTTTCAGCCTACCAAATTCATGTGAGCTTGTACATGATTGCTTTGCGCTAGGCTCTATTCAAGCATTTACTTTAATTCAGAAGTTTCTCATGTAGAACATCATTAAACAGCAGTGAGGTCACAGTAGGCACCATATAGGAGGCGTGAAGGTAAGTTTCTGCTTAGTTAGGCATTCATTGAAGTGACCAAAATTAATATGCATGATCGTTTTACCATGTCTCGTCCCGCGGAATGCGAACACTATACTGGAGGATCCAACCCGCCGCGTTCAGAATAATGGAAGACGTCGTGTGCACTGGGTTGCTGAGATGGGTTGACGTGTAATCTCTAAAACGTTTGGCAGTCGCTTGGATGCATTGTATTTTAAGACATCCTAAAGCATTCGCGACTAATGCGAAACTAGCATATCTGCCTACAGTATACATATAAAGCATAATCCTGTGTATTAGGGCTGCTCACGCTGTAGCATTCAATTAGAATTGGTCCGTGATGCAAATAAATGCAAAGCTAAAATTTTATAATTTTCCAGGCCAAACTGATTACACAGGGAAGCAGACAGAACACGCGCAGTGTGATGTCGTCTTTGAGCAAAGTAGCTGTTTGTGCGAGTTGATAGATTTTCATCACAAAATAGCTCAAACACACGAACACAGCATAAGAAGGAAAGTGCCGACGACACGAGCGCTGTCAACTAAATTATTTATTCAACAGACACACATAATGCGTATATATATATACAGATTCAGATATTGGAGATTGAGTGATTGATTGATTGATTAATTGTTTTTATTTCAGACATAAAGTGAGTCTTGGATGGCAAGGATAAAGGCAGAACATCGTCTGCCTGACTAAGGCCTTCTCACCCATACATTGCTTTAACTGTGAGGTAGCACAGAACACAAGGGCATACATGAAGTTTGTGCAAAAGAGTAACAACATAAATTTGTTACATGTAGACTAAAAAAAAGAATAACAGCGCAATTTCAAAAAAATAACAGTTTAGTATACGCTAATAGAATTCGTAACAAGAAAAATGTTTACAAGCACAATCTGGCACTGACAATGTGACAAACTCAAGAAATAATTATGCATACAGCACAGAACAAAAACATTACGTCCAACAGAGTGGACCTAGCAAAGAATTCAGTCACTAACAGAACGCAAGCATATCTTCAAGGCATTTTTAAAGCAACTCAGTGACTTGCAGTTCTGCGCAATATTTATAGTGCTATAATGTACATTTTTAAAGGATGGGAATAAGTATACAAGCTGTTTTGTACCGTGTACAGATACAGTTCTTTTTTGTTCGCATGTGTGCGCTGTTTTATGCTAATATCGCCTTGTCTCGCATTGCCTTCTTTGCGCCGGGAAGAAACTGTTGCTCTGGTATAGACAGTCACGATCATAGCCGGCGATTGCATTGTGTAAAGCAATACGCTGTGGACACGTATCACCTACACGTTGCCATCGATCGCGCAATTTCTGTGGTCGATAATGAGCCTCATCATTTTCAAATTTATTAGACGCGCCTAACGCCTTGGTTGCACACGGCGCGCACGACGTTAAGCGTTTATTGATTACCCTTCTTGACATCAGCTGCTGACTGTGAGCGCATACTGCACCTGATACACACATTGATGAGAAATTATTGAGTCAGAGGGGAAAAATGGGCCGCTTATGTTGAAGGGAGCCACAACGCGTGTTTCATCAAAGGTTATTTTACCTTTTCACTAAACACAGTGGTCAGCACTTAAAATCTCCTCATAGCGTTGAAGCCCAACTCACCACGGATCTTTAAATTGAAAAACAAAAGCCAGCCGTGGTTTTAAAAGCCAGAAGCTTAAATGCTTGATACCAGAGCACGCGGGTTCCGTGTGGAAGAATACGGCAAGAGGAGACTCGGAACTGCTGTCGCCTACGTTGAGAAGGGAAAGATACTACTATCGCTCTCTCGGCTAAAAGGAAAAGCATAATAAATAACGGGAAGTTTGTTTTAGTTGAATGAATTTCGCCTGTCCTCGTGCTTCGATTTACTCAACCGGGCATTCCTATGAAACCGTGAAAAATAGAAAATTAGCGCAACTTGCACTCAGTCGCGCAAGGCTGAGTCACAGCAGACCTAGCGGGCACCTTGCTGGTCGTGGCTTGGCTGGTCGTTTACTCTTTCCCTGTAATTCCCACCCCTTGCTATACTATACCATACATGGGTATGCATGCTCTCTCCTATAGACTATTTTACGGACGGGTTTGAGTGCTGCCATATTGGGCTGTTAACCTTCGTGTTTCATATTATCTATAACAACTAAACGAACAGTGTTACGGTAGACGCATACGCTTGAAAACAGTCGAGTTGGTGCCCACGACGTTTTATGGCTGTATTCATTCACGTCGCGATGTGCAAAAACAAGAAAACATCGGCATAACAGCCCAACATGGCGGTGCCCACATGTCTTACGGAAAATAGTCTATAGCGCGTATCTGCCTACAGGCAATACGGACACCCTCCTATGACCGGAAATGAACTGCCAATCGCATCACTTCCCCTTCCTCTGGGTTCTGCACAGTCTAATTGGTGCAGGAGACCGGGACAACCTCCTACCGATGAGTGCCCGCAACTTGTTCATCTCCCTTCAGCGTCGGCCTCCGCCATGAATGGACGAGACCCTGGCTGTTAATCATTCTCTTCTGCTGTCCTTCTTATTTGCCATTTTCCTTTGTGACGCTCTCTTCCCTTCCCATTTTCCCTTTTGAAGTGCTCTCAATGGGGCTGCCGAAGTAAGCCTCATTTTCCTCAACAAAGCACTACACTCTAAGAAAAAAAAAGAGTATACCTGACTCTTTTCGGAGAGTTATGACTTGCCACGTATACGACGCCCTTCAAAGAGACACGTTGACTCTCTTGGTGGGTCAGAGTCGGCGCGTTCAGGAGAGTCCCCGGACCCTCTTAGGAAGAGTGGGAGGACTCTTATGCGAAGGATCACACTACCACTTCTGAGGGAGTCAGACGACTCTTGCCGGTGACGCTCCTACGCGGGTCAATTGACACCCAGCGAAGCGTCAAGCGATTCTACGGCTATTTAAAGCTACTAAATTGACCCATGCTCCACTTTTGCGCGACTACTGCTGGAAATAGTGAAGTATTAATTTTAAGCAACTCCATTAATACTTGCCGTTGCGCCCAGCGACTGCAAAAAAATGAAAGTTCAATTTTAGCATTATTTTAACAAAACTCATCAAAACAACACACCATTTGCAGCAGAGTTGAAGAAGTTGAGTTAATCCTCATTCACATGCTTGTATGAGTATAACCAACCAAAATGTGTGACTGTGATGTCCATAGTGTCACGTCGTGCAAAATAAACTGCAGATATCGGTATCATGTTTCCATATTTATTCCTTATGATTATGAATCAAAAAGTCGTGAAGGCTGGAGGAATCAGACTTGTGACTTGGTATGTTGTCGCTCCTGTTCAGCGTGAGCAGCCATCAAAAATGGTACCTGAAAAGAAGAACGTGATATCATGATGAGAAAACGGAATCGTAGTAAGAGTTTGCAATACCTACACAATAAGTGATTTACACAGACATAATGAAGGCTCACAACAAAACAACAAATGCAAAGAGGCATGGTAAGGAACCGTGTTTTTTGCCGTTATGTGTAAAACAACTTTCAAATAGTAGCTCTTCTGAGATGTCACTTGGTGACAAACTTGCAGCACAAGATGATGTGAGCTTTTTTTAGACAACAAAGGCAATTGTTTTAGGCTCCTTAGCGTGGGTGCCACTCACCTCTTTTCCTACGTCGTCATGTCCAACCAAAGGAAATACGGGACCGGCTGCCTCGTTGACAGGGCGAACGCCGCTGTTGATTTTCCCATCACTAGTGGTGAGGCGCCAGACCATAGCGACACCCTCGTTTCCCCGAGTGTGGCTGTCAACTGGAGTGAAGAGGAGAAGCGATCCAGGATTATGGGAATAACCAACACACAAGCACACACAGGCTCATTAGTTTTATGTAAACCACCCTTTGTTCAACACACCGTTACTGTACACACATCTGACAAGTGTTTCATTTTAAATAATTTCGCAATGAAAAGAAATTTTCACGTAAAAGAAGGCGGGGACCTCGTTTCGCCATAGTAAGTGGCTGTGCAAGAATGTAAGCACTTCTTTTCTGAGAAATCGCTTCAAAATTTGCTTTAAGAATAAGCCCGGCTTTGCGCCGGCCTATTCCGATAACCAAGCCCATCCTCCGGCTGTCAGGGGCACGCCGGGAGCGGTTACTTACTGCATGTTTTGCATACGTAACCCGTCCTTAAATACTCAGTTAAACACATGCCAGTACAAACGGCCGAAGGACACCAACGCGAGCGGACGCCGTCTACGCTGACGTCAGACATGGCATATGCTAGGATTACCTCACATAGCTCCCACAGCCACGTATACTCACTCGATTCTGTTATAACTCCGAACGTCATCGCAGATGTAGGCAAAGCACGAAAACAGCAAACAGAAACGAGGGAAAAGAGCGCACGGCGGCGGCCGCAATAAGCGCGCCGTTGAAAGTCTAGAGCTTTTCCCCTTTACCGGCGATTCCAGTCCTCAACATTTAAGCGACTACCGCGTACGTGCTGAAGGCATCATACTGCTTCTGCACTTCAAACTACCGTCTTTAGGCCAACAAAACCCATTATATACAGTGCGTCTATGTGTCCTGTACACAGACTTTTTTTTCATGTTTACACGCGCGGAAGCACGCTGCACACTCGAGTATAGATGGAAATGTTATTATGACCTATAGACTAAAAAAATTAGGGTACCTTAAGCTTCACCTTTAAGAGTTGAACTCGATAGCGATATCCTGTCCCTATAGTGCGTACTTGAATCAGTTGCATACTATGTAATGGGTAGCATGCTTTAAACCACGAGCGTTTATCAGTGGGAAATGTTTTCAAACTTGCTATGGACCCACTACGTGGTCTTAAGGGAATACGCGCAGTAACGTGGGTGCATTTTGTAATGGGTGGCCGGCTTTGAACCACGATGTCATCATGATATTCACATGTTCTGACGCCCGATAGCAATGTACGCTTGTACCACGCAATATTACTGCGATATTACATGTTGCATTGTGACGCCTGTATACAGGACGCGTGTGTTTGTAAAGCATGAAAGTTACTTTAAGTGCATTTACAAGCAGAGGGAGTTATTTTCAATTTTATTGCAAGAAGAAGCGTGGCTGTGTGGTAGAACACCTGATTGCCATGCAGACGCCCTAGGTTCGATCCTCACTCGGACCCGGAAATTTTTATTATTTATTTTATTTGCATCTTTCTCAATTTTTCGGTCACGGACAAGATGATGATTTTTCGCTCACAACCAACGACGCCGCCGCCGACGCCGACACCGACGCCGGAATTTCTCCGAAATGAGCTCTTTAACGCTAACGCGTTAATGAGCGCACCTCAAAACGATATCGAGCACCTTCATCAGTGCCGACAGAATGTGCGATCAGAAAATAATCGCCCTTGATACGTGATTGCATCACTCATTTTATGAGTGATGCAATCACTTACACAACGAAGCTCATAGCGGTCTCAGCTCGTTAAGTTACAGTTTTAATTGGGCATCTGCAACAGCCCCGCGGATGCAGCCTACAGTTGGAAATGGCTGCCAGCCTACTTCCGCAGAGCTGCTGCAGACGCCCAGCTAAAGCTGTGTAATTAGTACCTACGAAAGCAGTACACTCACCGTTAACAGGCGCACGTTGTCCGTGTCCGCTGCTCCAAAAATATTCCTCACTTCAAGCGTCACTTCGAGCACGGAGCCTAGCGTGCAGACACTGAAGATACGTATGTTCGCTCGAACTGAAAACTACAAGACACGCGACCAGCGACCAGCGCAACCAACGCAACGCATTTCAAAAGACGTAGGAGAGGGAGAGAGGAGGCGGCGGAGATGGCGGAGGCGCCGCGCCGGCGGCGACACTTTGGCGTGGGGGATCGCGGGCCCTCCACAACGACGCCGAATGGAACGCGCGATATGTATGGCGTGTACGGCGGCGCCTTCATCCGGGAAGCCAATCGAAAGGCGCTTCACGAGAGTGTTCTGACTCCTTCAAAAATGCTAACTCTCTTTCTCTGCCTCTACCTTCCAAAAGGGGTCAAGTGACTACCCGAAGAGAATCACGGTGTTTTGACTCCTTTTTTTTTTAGAGTGTACTACTACTACTCTGCCACAGAGATTTGGTGAATGCCACTACACACCACACTGGTCCACTAAAATTTAAGGAAAAACACAGGCGGTAAACACAGATTTCGGGCCGCACTTTTTAGCTTCTTCTGTTAAGCGTCTGTGCGGAGTGCTTTTGGGGTGGTGATTGCGCCCGCGCCGGTTTTAGATT
Source organism: Rhipicephalus appendiculatus (assembly GCA_030522465.1). NCBI lineage: Eukaryota > Metazoa > Arthropoda > Arachnida > Ixodida > Ixodidae > Rhipicephalus > Rhipicephalus appendiculatus. The sequence continues at coordinate 42,812 of JALIZH010016729.1, forward strand.
ATGGTAATTTTCTATCGGATATATACGACGAACCTCGACAATAACAGCTCTACCGCAATAAATGACCGATATAATTTGGCAAACGTCGGCAATTCATTTACAAATGTTCTCGAAAGCAAGTTTACACAGGATATTGGACGGCTATCCCGTCCACAAGCCCATTGGCTATCTATGAAGCCTAATTCTTAAGCCTAAGCTTAACGTCCAATATTTATAGCACTGAAGGCCGTAACATTAATGCATAAACATTAAAACATAACAATAAAACTTTAACAAAACCAAATGCCACTTGGAATAACGTGATTTGGGGATACTGGGATATTTCTTGTCATTGAGTGCCTGGCGTGCGATACACCTTCAAAAGCTGGACTTGAAATCGGTGCATGTGGCAGGATGGTGCCTACACCCGCTCTTATGAAGAAGTTATACTGACATTTGCGGCAGTTTAAGAGCACCGACAGATTGTTTTGAGATTACTATTCGACCTTTATGGTAGGACTCATCGACTGTCTTAATCCTGACTGTATCACCTTGAGCATGAAATCAATTCGTTTGTGTGTCATTGGGAGCCTGCTCCACTACGCCTAAGGGGTAGCTGTGGTAATAAAGTAAGTTTGTGGGGCCGCAACATTCGTAAAAAAAATGGATTACCTCCACCCCCCCCCCCCCCCCCCCCCCATATTTTGTATGCGCTTTCTGTTGCAAATCAGAAAACCTTCCACAAACTCAGACTGAACCATGCGCGCATTGATTGATGGCTTGCTTTAGAGTTTATAACGGGCTCTTCTGCTTCAAACGATAATGCAAAGGCTCATACTGGTACACTACTGAATGATGTTTGCTTGGAAAGTTTTCATAAAGATATCGAGGGTTGGCGAGCCATTTGTTAAGTAATGCGCGAAAATCGGGCACACCTTTGGCGTGCTACAGTTTTGCTTCATCCGACACAAGTATACTTTGACTATGATGCTAAATAAATTCTGGCGTTCTACTTTCACATTTCGAAGTTCCGTGTCGGCAGCGTTGCTTTCATTGCTGCTGTGCAAACTTTAGCATCGAAGTAAAGCCATCGAGAACTCGCTCTCTTTCTTTCTCAATAGATGCATTGTGCAGACACTCAGTTTCTCGGGGCAGAGGCGAGAATGGCTTCCAGTCTGCATTTATATCTCCATGCATTACTTCACGCGATGTTTCGACATCCGATAAATCTCTCGCTGGCGGGTGCTTTCCGAATAAAAATGTCTGGGTTACTGCCGATCTAACGAGGGTGCCGTATGCTGTTTTTCTTGTTGTTTGTTTGTGTGTGTGCTCATATTGCCACAAGAAATTGAAATGCTAGGCAATAGCAATGCTACTATGCTCGCTCAATTTCTCGCAGCCGAAACTGAAATGACGGCACTCGCGCTCTACGGCTTGTCAGCGTCGCTGGCTCGCTGCAGTTTTTCTCGGTGGCATCTATCGGAGATGGCAGAAACCGGGGCATTGCTATCTTGTAAAGAATACTCCTCGTCAACGACCTGCTTTAGACTGCCGACGTAGTATAATACAGCACCAGATGCTGCCCGCAGCTATAGCACAAGAAAGCTATTTTCAGCACATTAGAGTAGATACAAAGCAGCACGTCAACTCAGCTACAATGGTGTTCTGGTACTGATGATGTTGGCAGCTCGATAACCTACCCCATTTTTTTGAAGACATGAGAAAATATCTTCCGAAATAGCTAGAAAATGTCCCTTGTCTAGACTTAATTGGTACACAACTCTCGAGACATAGAGGCGCAGCTCAACTTCGTATATGCTTTCGCTGTTTTTCTGCGAACGTATAATTTATAAAGAAAAAGGCATACAACTACGTTTTTCGCACTCGGTGTTCCTGCTCTCGGAATAGTGTTCTTCCTGTCCTGCTCCTTGCGGCCTCAGTTTCTCCACGAAGAAGCGAGGCTGAGAACAAAGGAGGCTGGAATGTAGACCCCTATAAAGGAACGCTTGTCATCAGCACTCCAAGAAAGAGAAGCTTGCTACGCCGAAAGAATGGGCAGGCTGTTGTCTGTTGTAGTACTGTTTTTTTTTTTTTTGTATAGTTTCAGCGTTTATATTAGACGGTATGTGACTTCGGCTGGGCCTTTCGTTTGCTTTCTTGCTCTTCCGTTGCGGCAGGCGTTGCTGTACCAGGACAACGACCCGGTCCGTATAACACCGAGTTACAGGAAGGAACTTGCGAGTTGAGAGTGCGTGTTTAGGAGTCAACTTTTTTTTTTTTTTGCGTCTGGAGCTTACAAACGGAACAAAAATCGCTACACAGCATCAAAGTAAATCGATTTTTTTTTCTATACAAGAGCGGTGAAGCTTACCGTATCAATCCTGAAATTCTAAAAAAACGTCTATTTAGGTATAAAGGTTGATGTAGAGTGTATTTAGAGACGCCAAATTAAAGCGTATAACGTGCGTAGAACATTCTTCTCCAATCAGAACATTTTATCAAGAAGCAGAATTATGTAACAGAAAGCTCAACGCCAAGGCAGCCGGTCTTTAATTGCACTTGGGTGTTTCTTTACTAAAGAGAAAGGCTTGGAGGCCTCACCAAACGCGAAAACTTGTGTCCTGCGTCGGCGTCTCACGTCGACGGCGTCTACACGAGGGACGCAAAAAATCTTCGTCTCGGGATGACGGTACCATATGCCGTAATCATGAAGTAATAATAATAATAATAATAATAATAATAATAATAATAATAATAATAATAATAATAATAATAATAATAATAATAATAATAATAATAATAATAATAATAATATTAATATTAATAATAATGATGATGATGATAATAATAGTAATATCTGGGGCTTTACGTCCCAAAACTACGATATGATTATGAAGGACGCCGCAGTGGAGCGCTCCGGAAAATGTGAGCATCCGGTGTTCCTTAACGCGCACTGACATCGACCAGTACAAGAGCCTCTGCCATTTCACCTCCCAAGAAATGCGATCATCGCGGCCGGGATCGAACCCGCGACCTTCGGGTCAGCAGTCAAGCACCATAACCTCTGCTCCACCGCGGCGGATTCATCAAATAACAGATTTCGAAATTTTGTGACGTCATCATGACACAATTGCAAGGTCAGATAGCGTGGCTTCGCGTTGTGCCGTCGTTACGTGACATCACTGCTTGATCAAAGATGGGCGGCTCCCTGAGGCCGTGCAAAACAAGCTGTCAGGCAGAAACCTCAGAATGCCTTCAATCACGGAGGCAGTGCAAAAACCACGGTGGTAGCGGAAAGCTTTCGGAGGGTGCGCGGAGGTTCTATGCATCGACTTAGAAGAAAAAGCAGAAGAATATCTGGCTTTACTTTTCGAGTGGACTGCGGCCGATGCATAAGGGACGTTGCGAGGTTTTCTGGACTTATTAAGATCACTGTTTTGCAACACTGAGAGTGACGCTGTTAGGGGAATAACCTCATTTATGATTTGATAGTGACCTCACATCTCATATCTTCTGCTGAACGTCTTCTGAGCATAAGTATAGGACTATATAATATTGCAAAATGAATAAGTACTACAATGACGGGTCGTCGCGCTCTAGACCAGGGGTCCCCAACCTGCAGCCGATGGGCCGTATTCAGTCCGCGAGGCTGTGTTATGCGACCTCGCGGTCATAGCACAAACCACACCCCTTTTAACTAAACGACGAACGCCACCACGACTTTCTGCGCCTGTTGGTGAGCAACCTTGATGCCGATAATTGCGATTTGGCTAAGAAAAAAATTGGGGGGACCCTTAAGCTTCGCCTTTAAGAGTTGAACGCGATAGCGATATCCCGTCCCTACTGCGTACTTCAATCACTTAGTGCATACTATGTAATGGGTAGTATGGTTTAAACCAGGAGAAATTATGCGCGGCAAATGTGGGAAATGTTTTCGAACTTGCTATGCACCCACTACGTGGTGTTAGGGGGAATACGCGAAGTAAGGTGTGTGCCATTTGTAATGGGTGGCTGGCTTTAAACTATGGAGTCGTTATGATAGTCACATATTCTGACGCCCGATGGCAATTTACGCTTGTACCACGCAATATTCCTGGGATAAAACATGTTATATTGCGACGCCTATATAAAGGACGCTTGCGTTTCCGAAGCATGGAAGATATTTTCACGGCATTTCCAAGCAGGGGAAGTTATTTTCACAGTATATCCAAGCAGAGGCATGGCTGTGTCTGCTTTTTTTTGTGTGTTTCTTTTTCTTTGACTGACATATATTTGTTTGTCAATGCTGTTAGTATGTACATAGGCAATAAAGAAAGAAAAAAAAAAGAGGCATGGCTGTGTGGTAGAACACCTGCTTGCCACGCAGGCGACCCGGGTTCGATCTTCACTCGGACCCGAAAATTTTTATTATTTATTTTATTTGCATCTTTCTCGATTTTTCGGTCACGGACAAGATGGTGATTTTTGGGTCACGGACAAGATGAGGATTTTTCGCTCACAACCAACGACGCTGACGCCGACGCCGACGCCGACGCCAGAATTTTTGCGAAACGAGCTCTTTAACGCTTAACGCTATAGCGTTAAAATTCAGCACCAAAGTCGCATTCAAATAAGAGATGTCTTTTTGTTTGTAACCATTGTTTATAAATTCCAATCTCGTGGCATGTTCGCTCAAAATGAACATAATGTCTATTCCTGTTTCCTACATCATCATTGTCAGCTCGCCATTTTTTTTTCTGTTTTCCTGTAGCGCAAACAGACTGGTGCATTGACTAATAATAATAATATCTGGGGTTTTACGTCCCAAAACCCACGCTATGATTATGAGAGACGCCGTAGTGGAGGGCTCCGGAAATTTTGACCATCTGGTGTTCTTTAACGTGCACTGACATCGCACAGTACACGGGCCTCTACCATTTTCGCCTCCATCGAAATGCGACCGCCTGGCCGGGGATCGAACCCGCGACCTTCGGGTCAGCAGCCGAGCACCGTAGCCACTGTTCTACCGAGGCGGACTGGTGCATTGACTGTTTTGAGTGTCAG
>JALIZH010016730.1:0-19528 GCA_030522465.1 Rhipicephalus appendiculatus
CTGTCGAATTCTGGGCCAGTAAAAGCGCTCTTGAATCCGGTTCAAATTTATGATGAACCCCGGATAACCAGCAGTCGCATCGTCATGCCTGGCTCTCAGTATGTCCAATCGCTGACTCTCTCTGGTACGACTAGAAGGAAACGTACCCCTTTAGGCGAATAATTGGTCTTGTAAAGAAGGCCGTCACGGACGCAAAAGCGACCGGTGGATCCAGGGCTCAATGCAGCGACAAAAGTGGTTCCAGACTATCATTTACTTGCTCTTCCCTGAAAGTCCTCGAATCTGGAAATGAGGAGAAAATGGAGGCAAGATAGTCATCAAAAAGCATCTTCGTCAGCCTCCGTCGTTGTCAGAGGAAGGCGGGAGAGACAGTCTGCATCTGCGTGGCACCGGCCAGACTTGTACAAGATCACGAAGTCGTACTCCTGTAGTCGACGTGCCCATCGTGCCAGTCGTCCACTCGGGTCACGGAGATTCACCAGCCACCATAAAGCGTAGTGGTCGGAAACAATTGTGAACTGGCGTCCGTGAATGTAAGGGCGAAATTTTTGTACCGCGACAACAGCTGCCAATCATTCTTGTTTCGTCACAGTATAGTTGCACTCAGCCTTATTGAAAGAGTGTCTAGCATAAGCCACTACGTGTCCAGCTTTTTTATGACGCTGCAGTAGTCCGGCACCGATGCCGATTCCACTAATATCAGCGTGCACTTCCGTTGGCGAGGACGCATTGAAGTGACGCAATATTGGACCCGACGTTAACAGGAACTTTAGCTGCCGCAAAGCGTCGTCGCTCCCCGAGGTTCACATGAAAGGAACGTCTTTTTGTAGAAGACACGTTGGGGGTGCACCACGTCGGCAAACCTTGGAACGAAGTGGCGAAAGTACGAGCATAGGCATAAGGAGATCCTCAGCTCCCGCAGTGACTTCGCTGGTTCGAAGGAACTGACGCCCTCTATCTTTCGTTGATCTGGCCTCACCCCACTTGTGTTGACCATATGCCCAATTACTAATGTCTCCGTTTCACCGAAATCCCATTTCTGAGAGTTTAGGATCAAACCGGCCTTTTGGACACAATCCAGATCAAGACAGACGTCTGTTATGCTCACTTAATATGCTGTCAAAAATCACCACATCATCTGGATAGCAGAATATATATATATTGTAACGAGACAAATAGACACAACGCCTGATCGTTGGCTGGTTGTTCTATTATCTGCCCCTCGTCTTCCTTCTCTTCCAAGTCGCTTAGCGCGTGCCCGCGCCGCTTCAGCGTTGTCATCCTTACTATATATATATATATATATATATATATATATATATATATATATATAGATATATAGATATCCCTCTGACACTCAAGGCAAAAAAGAAGCCGAGAGTGTTCATATAATTGCTACTGCAATAAAAGTTTCGTCGCCGGGAGTCATACTTGCGACATCATGATCCGCAGAGCGCAGCGCGAACCGACTCGGCCACAAAACGTACGTTGTTCAGCTTGCTAACGGCGAGCTATTTATATACACCATTTACCGCTGGCGGTGCTCAGAGATCGGTGACTTTAGCCTGTTCTTGTTATCACTGGCGAGATGGCGCGAAGGGTCCACAGGGCGCGCTTTAAAAGTCGTCGCCCCGCGAGTTGCGATCCTCGCGCGTCTATCTCTTGATCGGAGTGGTGTTTACGTCCTGGGCTTTCACCGCAAGTGTGCGTTGCAGTTCCATAGAGCACGAAGGTCACTTCGCTCACTGAAGCGGCAGAGCTCGCGAAAGGAGAGCGCTGCTCTTACACAAGTAACGATTGTGACAGTTGTCAGGTCCCGCTCGTCCTGCGTATACTTCATGTGCGTCCTTGATGTGTTTGAGCAGAGCATTTTAATCATCCAGCTGTGACTTTCGTTAGGCTGCGCTCGTCTTGCGTATGTTCTTTTCATCTTCGCGAGACATTACCATATGTTGCTATAGCATTCATACCTTCGGCCTTGTTGCGAAACAATGCATAACAAGCGCTCAACTACCTCTGTGAAGACACGTTTCGCTTTCGTGTTATAGCGATTCTTATGACAGAGAGGTCAGTCAAGTTTTTTTTTTTTCAGACTAGTGCGAGGATGAGCACTCATAACAGATTAAGGGGCCCCGGTGGTGACGAGAGCACAAACGGGAACGTCGTCGATGTGTAGTTCAATGAGGCTCATATTGGTCGGAAGGGCCAGTAGAGAAATTGACAGCGTAGGGAGCAATGCAGCTGCACCTCCGGGCGCTGCACCATATAGTTTTTTTTTTTTTTTCGGTTGGGAGCGTGGGTTGAAGTTTGGCGAATTGGAGCGACGGGGCTGGGGTGAGCAAGACTGCCAGGGCAGGGGCGAAGACGAGCATCAGTACAGGTGGCCAGGAGCAAGAACTTCAGTGGCAGCGTGGTCTGTACGCGCTCTAGAGGGCCGCACGAGCCATTGACGCGGTGGTACTCAGTGTATATGTTCTGTGAAGGAGAGTTCCAGTGATTGCGACAATGCCGAGAGATGTGTCCATCCGGTGGCAGATAAAGCAAATGACGCTGTCGTCAGCAGTGCACCATTCCGCGTTGCGGAAACGTGGTCAGAGTTTACCTGGAAAGAAAGAGAAAACATAGCTGATCTCTCTGTCAAAGCAATCGGTATAATACGAAAGTGAAACGTGTCATCACAGAAGTAGTTGAGCGTTTATTGTGCATTAATTCGCCACAAGGGCGAAGGAATGAATGGTAAAACAACAAATTGTAAAGTCACGCGAAGAACGGCAAGCAGCTCGAAACTTGCTGCGCGCACATCAAGCAGAAAGGACGCACGAAATGAGCATACACAAGACGAGAGCGGACTAACTGTCACAGATCGACACCTAAAGCGCACTGCTCTAGCACAAAGAAAGACGCACGAAGCGACCGCACAAGTATGCACAGGACGAGCGCGAAGAACTCTCACAATTGTTACTTCGTGTGTGAGCAGCGCGCTCCTTTCGTAAACGCGGCCACTGCGGAGAGCGAAGAGACCTTCGTGCTCTCTTTAACCACTGTAACTTCATAGCAAAGTTGCGGTGGAAGCACAAGATGTACAAAGCGCCCCAGTGGCCCGATTAGCAGATAAGCGCGCGTTCGAGCGACCACGCCCCGTGGAGGCACGTGCTCATCGCAGTGAGACCCGCGAGACCTTTAGAGCGCGCACTCCGTGCCACCTTCGCGCCATCTCGCTAGTGATGATGAAAACGAGCTGAAGTCGATTAGCTTTGAGGACCGCCAGGGGTATATGGTGTATATAAATTGCTTGCCGTTAGCCAGCTGAGGTACGTAGGCACCTGTGGCCGAGTGGTATCGCGCCGCACGCTGCGGAGCGAGAGGTCGTAGGTTCGACGCCCGGCGACGGATATTTTGCTTCTAGCTTTTTCTTTGATCTCAATGTGTTAGTTTATATTTTCCTACGTCATATCCGTGACGGAAATACTCACAGGAGGCGTGGTGGACCCCGGCATAGAATACTTTCGTGTTTAAATATCCAGAAAACTGGAAAAGTTAGCCAAAAACTAGCCAAGTTGATCGAAGGGTAGCAAAAGTAGCCGCGCATGTGTGAAAGCCACCGCCATATTTTTATTTAAACGACCAGTTGTGAAAGGCTTATTGCGAAAATGTAAATATGTGCAGCATGAACACTTCCAAATTATAATTCCTAAGATTCCAGCAGAAATCGTTGACCTTAGCTACCATTTCATGCATGACGACGTAATGCATGCGCTGTTGAAAAAAATGACTCTTCACTCATTTTGCTGACTTTTCTTCAAGCGACTAGAAGTTGCGACACTAAAAAGAGTATAAGGCATGATGAGTGCTCTTAGAATCACAGTTGCTGGCATTAAAGCATATAATTGTAGCCATTTTCGTGATATTTATTTCTTCCGTGTTGGCTAATCGAGAGTGTCAGTCCGTACCTAAGCCTAAAGAACTACACAAGTAGTTCGTCGGATAAGTTATGGGAAACGCGCAGCACCTACAGGGGGCGCAGCAGCGCACTGCACCTATGCGCCCCCCAGCGCCGCGAGTGGTGACTTGCGGCCACTTTAGTGTCAACTGGCGTGCTACCAGTCGTCGTCTCTCCGTCAGCTACGCCCGCGCTGTTTGCAAGTGCGTGTGCGCGAAGGTGACAGGTTTGATAAAACGGGTAGGCTTCCAGAAATTTAACAGTGCATGATTCTTTTGGGGCCCAAAACGAAGAGAAAGGAGATAAATTTACGGAATCAATCATGTTTTCGATGTGACGCAGCACAGACGCGCGACAGTGTTTTGAAAGGGCGATTCGTGCGGTTGGCCGGCGTAAAGCTCGAAGCATAGACCGTCACCATCGATGTTTGTAAACATTGTTTCTTGCCATTTTGCCTGCTTATTGTCGAGTAAACGATGGCATTTGTGTGTCACCTGTGTTAGACAACCCCTTGCTATGCGTGCAAGTAATACGTACGGTCGCCGAACTTCACGTGTTGCATTTAGTAATGCGTCGCATTTGCGCGAAGTTTTCTGTGCAGTAGTTCCGCTGTGTTTGTAGGCGTTGCTCAGGCTGCAAGCTTTGAGTAAATTTGTCACGTGCCAGCGTTGCACGCGATATCTCAGCTTTCACGGATCGCAATAGAACGGCGGGGCCCGGCTTCGCTTGCACGCGCAGTGCTGTTAAGGGCTATGGCAGTACATGGGGATAAATTCTGAAATTCTCGCGGTCTGCGATGCATTTTGCCTGGCATGCGGGACTTTTTCCTTAATGTTACTGTTTACGAGCTGCGATACGGCGGAAAGACAGCGGCAGCGTACGAGCGAGAATTGCTGGATCTCTCGATTGCTTTTCGCCAAAGAATTGTGGACAGCAGACTCGAGATTACTTTTTCCGGCTGCGCCTAGGTTCCTTCAGCCCGTTAAAAATATCAGTTAACATGCGTGGAGAGTAAATTCTCAGTGAACTAGCAACAGGGCGTACTTCATAAACATAACCGCAGGATCACTTAACTTTACATGCGTACACTAATCCAGTGTTCCCGCTGGTTTCTGAAGCACAGTCACCGCGGAAAACTGATCTTAATTATCGGCACAGTTTTCCACACAGCAATTCATACGCGACATAGCGAAGCACCGCTAACAACCTGACACGGCTGCGCTCATGGGTCGGCTGCTGCACGAAACACGCCAATTCCTTTCGTTCACTCCCGCACCGCGGCGCCCCCGGCTCAGTGCACGTAAAGTCCCTGTATGCTTAAAAGTAGCGAAAGGTCTTGATCCAGCCGCCGCGTCCAGCAATAGGCCGGTTGGTGACACGTGACCGTTTTGCCTCCGCGCCCCGCCCAAAGGGTCCAGCGGTGGCACCGCTGTGCCGGCGAGAGGTACGGGTGACTGCGTTTGCAAGCGTGGAGTTGGACAATTTAATAAGGAATCCACGCGCCTGTGTCGCATTGTTGTTGCGATTTAGAAGCGTTTATTTACTTGAACTTGAGTGGACGTGGGAATTCTGTCCTTGAATGGAATGTTTGGAACGTGACGGGCTAGTATGCCGGATCTCGATGCCCTCAGTTTTTCACCGCGCGGAGGACAGAAAAAGTTTTTTTTTTCCTGTTGCTCGCGGTGACAAATATATTCTGAAGGAAGGTATAATCACATAATCAATTGCAAGAAATGTTTGCACATAGAAAACACCCGGCTATGCGAAGTAAGTGATTTTGTAATGTTTATAACTTCAAGTAGCCTTTCGCCTGTCGGCCAGCTTTTTGTTCGTGCGTATAGGTGAGCATTATCTCAGCAAGGCTATTATCGTTCCAGCATTTTTTATACTGTAGCTTCGTGCGCATTAAACAACGCAGATTCACGTCCGTATCTCTAAACATTAAATAGCTCGGAACCCAATACACTCATGCCTTCGTTTTTCTCCTCGGGGTGGCTTCAACACTAAAAGCTCACAAGGAAAGGACAATTTGGGACTAGTTTTTTGCCACACCTTGCCATGTTTTGCCGCACTTCTGTGCGCGGGATCAATTAAGGCTTCTTCGTTGAAGTATTCCGCGTGATGTTTTCCCTGGGGGAGGGGGGGGCGGGGGCACAATGCTTTTGGCGAGTTCGAGTAAGTAATACTGCATGACACTGGGAGGAATAAACTCAAACCATATATGCCGCACCCAGAATATCTGCTAATTTGCCAAGGCAGAAGGAACGGAAGCCACCCTTCAAGCGAATGAGGGGTGATCAGTATTGACAACAAACCTTCCGAAGAAAAATTTTGCTATGAATTAATGCAGTAAAACCCAATTATTCAGTGAGTGCTCTTTTATACTCATGCATCCCTACAAAAAGTCACCTAGCTCAGTTTTATCGTTGTAGTGTGGTTTTAGGGCCTGTATATGCATACATACCTCGAATTTATTTAAAATTGCATTAGGTAACTATTAACACCCCCTATACTTTCCTTGGCATCATTGTCTGATAGTTCTCAATAATTATAGGTAACGTTGCAACATACCTTTATATCCGCGGGACACGTAGGCGGCGGGGGTAGTAAAAGGGAGACGGCTTTGGATAAATGTACGTCTTTAAAAACAGTTAATCATTAAAACGCGTGAGACACTAGTGGGCATGCTATATTTCCTACATCTTGAAAGGTACTCTGTTTGCTGATATTTCACGCATGCATTGCGTGAAATATCACTCTTTCTCCTAAGTAAGCATATCAGAGTACTTTATAAACAAAATAAGCGTAGTTAAAAGTGTCGTTCAATCGTGGGAATACTTCTGAACGCTGACCAACCCAACGAGACTAATTATAGCGCATGTTTTGCACTACACACTACGCTAAGTGAACCAAGAGGTTTCCGAGAGCAGCAATATGCTCGCAACCTGGCAATTTTTTTTCGAACTAGCAAACAAGCAGTACGTCTACTTCAAGTTACGCTGAATTTGAAAACACGCAGAGAACGAAGGTATAAATGTCCTGCATGACAACTGCTGTGTGAAACTGCTCAGAAGCTCCCTTTGGAAAAGCACGTGTTTTTATTTCAATATTTACCGTAATCCGGGCTCGTTAGTTGTTGTCCCTGTCGTTTGAAGTTTCCTAAGCAGCTTGCGCCACAAAAGGCAATAATAAACCGATTAAAGCGCGCGCTGAGAGCGGTTTTAGGCGTCCGCAGAATGCACGCGAGCGAGCGGAGCGTCGTCTGCTAGCGCTGCTCCTTGGACTCCTCCAGAGGGCGCGCGTGTAGTTGTCGCTACCTTTATATATATAGGGACCTTAAGTGCACGTTCCCCATAGTCAGATACGACTTGAAAATCCGCGGCATGTCCTCCTCAAAGGCGCATGACACAAGCCTGGTTCAGCGGGCTCGCACCCGGGACTGACATCATGAGCCGGTCTGGTAGTGAGTTCGCCTTCGGAGAACATTGCTGAGTGCATGAGCGGGACTATTTCTTCATTCGCGGAGATAATCGGCTGTCGCTCATCAGACGTCCAGGCTGGGCTTCTCTGAACTTCTTAAGTTGTATCCGACTATAGAAGGACTGATTATTGGGCGCTTTGGGACTATATATTGCTACGTACCAGTGGCATCCCGAGGAAGGGGACGACAAAGGGGATAGACTCTGCGCGAGCTGATCAGTATCGGTGGCGCTGCTCTCTTAACCAGCGAGTATGCCCGTGAAGCTATAGCACGAACAGATCATGTCCGTCAACCCGCCCGCGCTCTGCTGACGGCGTCGCAGAGCAACCAACGACGTCGGTACGATCCTTCACATCGCGACGCTTATTTCGCTCCAGCTACCCTTGTGCTACTCTAGTCCCCTCAACGTCAGGTGGGCCTATCAGCAAAGCTTCTGTCTCCTTACACGGGACCTTACCGCGTACTGCATGAAGTAACACCTGTTACTTATGAGATCGGCCCCAACGGTCCATCATCATCTGTTGTTCGTTCCAGTGATGTTGTTCACGTCTCACGGCTCAAGCCCTACAACAGTGCGTCTTACAACGACCTTTAAAGATCCGGGGGGGGGGGGTGCTTCTGCCACCGGGGGTCATGCTACGTACCGGGGGCATCGAGAGGAAGAGGACGACAAAGGGGATAGACTGGCGCGAGCTGATCAGTATCGGTGGCGCTGCTCTCTTAACCAGTTGTAAATACATCTGTACGTACTCCTGCGAGTCAGTATCTTTCCCGTAACAATATTAAAGTGAGCACTCAAATACCAGGACACAAGGGGCAAAGGAGAGCACAAATGCACTCACTAACACCTGTTCTTAGTGAGCGACTGTGTTGCCGCATGTGCCTCTCCTGTCCTGGTTTTTCAGTGCTGACGTGAAATATCAGATATCGGATTTGGAATGTCGATGAGTGCAGAATGTCGATGAGCGCTTTCGATTCCTCTTCATTTGCGACTGTGATTTAAAGCCGCGTTCAGAAATGGGTGATGTGCAAAATGAGGCCCCATGAAACAGTTCTTGTATAGTTCCAGTCAGGTATCCAGTAGCATACTTGTGTGTGTGTGTGTGTGTGTGTGTGTGTGTGTGTGTGTTTGTGTGTGTGTGTTTGTGTGTGTGCAAACACACGCTCAAAAATAAAAAAAATTTAAACTAACACATTGAGATCAAAGAAAAAGCTAGAAGAAAATGATGCGTCGCCGGGCGTCGAACCTCCGACCTCTCGCTCGGCCACATGAGAGTACGTACCTCAGCTAGCTAACGGCAAGCAATTCACATACACCAGATGCCGTTGGCGGTTCTGAAAGCTCGTCGACTTCAGCGCATTTTCGTCATCACTAGCGAGATGGCGCGAAAGTGGCAAGGAGTGCGCGCTCTAAAGGTCGTCGCTCCTCTCGCTGCTATGAGCGCGCGCCTCCAAGGGGCGTGGTCACTCGTGCGCACGCTTATCTGCTAATCGGGGCATTGGGACGCTTTGTACGTCTTGTGCTTCCACCGCAAGTTTGCTATGAAGTTACAGTGGTTAAAGAGAGCACGAAGGCCTCTTCGCTCTGCGCAGCGGCCGTGTTTTCGAAAGGAGCGCGCTGCTGTCCAAGAAGTAACAATTGTGACAGTTGTTCGCGCTCGTCCTGTGTATACTTGTGCGGTCGTTTCGTGCGTCTTTCTTTGTGTTAGAGCAGCACGCTTTAGGTGTCGACCTGTGACAGTTAGTCCGCGCTCGTGTTTTGTATGCTCATTTCGTACGTCATTTCTGCTTGAGGTGCGCGCAGCAAGTTTCTAGCTGCTTGCTGTTCTTCGCGTGAATTACAATTTGTTGTTGTAGCATTCCTTCGTTCGCCCTTGTGGCGAATTAATGCACAATAAACCGCCAGGCCTGCGCGGAACGCGCTGCACAGCCACAGCGTTAGCTGGGTGAGCGGCCTTTCTAGAGCTCTTTTTACAGCGAAAGCTGTATATGGCTAGGAGAAACGAAAAACCGCTCGGCATCTGTGTCACGCGCGGTCTCCATTTGCTGTGCTATCAGTTACGTCGTTCTGAACGTCGTACCCAAGCTCGCGCGCCATTGGGTACGACGCTTGCAAGGTCAAACGTTTGCAGCCACGTTGCGCCCTCTGGCGCGCCGAAGGAACGGCGTTGCGGCTGGTTGCGGGCAGAACAACGTCGACGTGATTCCGGGAGCGCGTTCGCCGGGGCGAACGCCCGCTTTGGGCGAGAGTTTCTCCAGCGGCACTTTGGCTTCGGCTGCGACGTCTGGACCGCCTGTGGTTCGACCACAACCTGGTAACGATAATTGTGGAAGGCTTCAGTGCAGCGTCGGGTTGAACCCACTGCTAAACACTGGGGCCGCACATTTCATCTTCGCTGGTTAACCATTTGTACGGAGTGCTTGGGCGGTGATTTTAAACACTCTTGGGGCAGCTACTACAACGCACTTGCATGGTACCCAATACGCCATGAATCATCACAATTTTTGCGTAGGGGGGAAGCGTCTACTATGCCATTAATCGGCATTCATCGGATAAGCGCGGTACCCGCTATACACTTGTAAAGCATTGTGTGCACTTTGTTGATGCTGCGGCTGACGACGATGAAGAATTATTCCTGAAGCTTTTGCATTGGGTTGAAGCATTCAACGACCCACTCGTTACGCACCTCGCATTGTGTCACGCTTGGCTTTTATTTCACCTTTCTAAGACGCTTTACACCGTATTTTAACGCGATTCCGTAGCCGACATGAAGCCTGCATAGGGTCAGTTTGCACCGCAGTTTCAAGCAGCGGCGTAGCTCAGTGGTAGAAAGCTTGGGTGCCACGCAGAGGACCAGGGTTCGATTCCCATTCTGTCGAAGGTGTGTTTTATTTATTTAGTTTTTTTTATTTAGTGCGATATTGGTTACGGACACCGGTGGCGGTGGCGTGCAACTACGGCGCAGAAACGAACCTTGTTGTGATCTCATAACTGCTTTCGCTGTATTAAACGCTCAACTACCTCTGTGAAGTGAAGTTTCACTTTCGTGTTATACCGATTCCTTTGACAGAGGGATCAGCCATGTTTTCTTTTCTTTCCAGTTCAATTCTGACCACGTTTCCGCAATGCTGAATGGCGCACTGCTGATGACAGCCCCATTTACTTTATCTGCCACCGGATGGACACATCTCTCGGCATTATCGCAATCTGTTATGAGTGCTCATCCTCGCGCTCGCCTGAAAAAAAAAAAAAAAAAAACTTGACTGAGCTCTCTGTCATAAGAATCGGTATAACACGAAAGCCAAACGAGTCTTCACAGAGGTAGTTGAGCGCTTGTTATGCATTGTTTCGCAACAAGGCCGAAGGTATGAATGTTATAGCAACATATTGTAATGTCTCGCGAAGAACGAAAAGAACATACACAAGACGAGCGCAAACTAACAGCTGTCACAGGTGGACGTTTAAAGCGCTCTGCTCAAACACATCCAGGACGCACATCAAGTATACGCAGCACGAGCGCGGTAAATGGTGTATATAAATAGCTTGCCGTTAGCAAGGTCAAGAACGTACGTTTTGTGGCTGAGCCGGTTGGCGCCGTGCTCTGCGGAGCATGGGGTCGCAATTGCGACTCCCGGCGACGGAACTTTTATTGCAATAGTAATTAAATGGACACTCTATGCTGCCTTTTGCCGTCGTTGTCGGCTTTGACGTCGCCGTCATGGCCCGTATATATATATATATATATATATATATATATATATATATATATATATATATATATATATATATATATATATATATATATATATATATATATATATGTGTGTGTGTGTGTGTGTGTGTGTATATATATTGCGCTATCCAGGTGATGTTGTGATTTTTGGGCAGAACATTAAGTGAGCAAACAGACGTCTCAGTTTTGTTCTGGATTGTGTCCAAAAGGCCGGTTGATCCTAAACTCCGAAGAAATGTCATTTGGGTGAAACAGAGACGTTAGTACTTGGGCATATGGTCAACAAAAAGCGGTTTGAGGCCAGATCCACGAAAGACTGAGGCTTTAGTGCCTTCGAACCACCGAAGTCACTGCGAGAGCTCAGGAGCTTCTTCGGCCTATGCTCGTACTTTCGTCGCTTCGTTCCAAGGTTTGCCAACGTGGTGCACCCCTAACGTGTCTTCTCCAAAAAGACGTTTCTTTCAAGTGGACCTCGGCTTGCGACGACGCCTTCCGGCAGCTAAAGTTCCTATTCACGTCGGGTCCAATATTGCGTCACTTCGATGCGTCATCACCAACGGAAGTGCACGCTGATGCTAGTGGCATCGGCATCGGTGCTTTACTACTGCAGCGTCATTAAGGAGCTGAACACGTAGTGGCTTTGCTAGTCTCCCTTTCAATAAGGCTGAGCGCAACTATACTGTGACGGAACAAGAATCCTTGGCAGCTGTTTTCGCGGTACACAAATTTAGGCCTTACATCTACGGAAGCCCGTTCACTATTGTTACCGACCACCACGCTTTATGCTGGCTGGTGAATCTCCCTGACCCGAGTGGACGACTGCAGTGGCGCACCAACTCTTTCCCGAGTGGGGGGGGGGGCAAACCTACCTATTTTGCCGGCCGTTATATATATATATATATATATATATATATATATATATATATATATATATAGTCAAGAGGCGTTCTGGGTGACGAAGTTCTCAGGCGGTAGAGCCGTCCAACGAGAGGTGACACGCGAACAACACCGAAACGAAGCCTTTATGACAAAACCGTCGTCGTTCTCTCTTTTCAAGCCAACTCCCCACTACCCATTATTTCCAGTACAACTATCTCCCCCGGGGGAAAAGAAGCCGTCCCGGCTACCTAGGGGGCACGATAGCACAGGCGGTTCATAGTATCGCTTTAAACGTTCTACATGCACATTTTCGCGGTTTCGACGGCGCTTATCCGAAGGTGGTTCAAGAGGCTCGACGATGTAGTTAACGGGAGATGTTTGATTCCTTACATGGTAGGGACCCTGGTACTTTGAGACGAGTTTGGGTGACAAGCCAGGTGTTGCAGCAGGCCCCCAAAGCCACACAAGCGAGCCAGGAACATAGGATGCAGGCGGGACGGTAGAATCACGGTGGTGTTTCTGGCGCTGCTGGTCCTCTGATGTTAACAGACGGGAAAGCTTTCGACACTCTTCTGCGTGTGCAGCAGCCTCGGACAAGGTAGTAGATTCCGAAGCATCAGGGCTATATGGAAGGATGCTATCCATTGTAAATGATGGTTCGTGCCCGTAAAGTAGGAAGAAGGGGGGAAAATCCCGTGGTGGCCTGCGTGGCGGTATTGTAGGCATATGTGACAAATGGGAGAACATGGTCCCAAATGCAATGGTCAGATGCGACCTACATGGCCATCATGTCACCAAGAGTGCGATTGAAGCGCTCAGTCAGCCCATTAGTTTGCGGGTGATAGGCAGTTGTGGTGCGGTGAATGGTTCAACAATCTTTGAGGAGAGATTCTACGACGTCGGAGAGAAATGCACGGCCTCTGTCACTGGGCAGTTCTCTTGGTGCCCCATGGCGAAGTATAATGTAGCGCAGAAAAAACGAGGCAACATCACGCGCAGAGGCGCTGGGCAAGGGAGACGTTTCCGCATAACGCGTGAGATGGTCGATGGCCACAATCACCCAGCGGTTGCCATCTGATGTGCATGGTAGAGGGCCGTAGAGATCGATGCCAACGCGATCAAATGCACGTCCAGGGCAAGGCAGAGGTTGCAGCGGGGCAGCTGAACGACGAGGAGGATCATTGCGGCGTTGACACGCGAGGCAGGAGCGTACATAATGACGGACGAATCGGTACATCCCACGCCAATAATAACGAAGTCGGAGTCGTGTGTAAGTTTTGAGTACACCTGCATGTGCGCACTGTGCATCATCGTGAAACGCCGCACAGGGATCCGAACGGAGATGCCGAGGGATCACAAGTAACCATTGACGGCCGTCCGGCAGGTAGTTACGACGATACAGTAGCCCATCGCGAACGGCGAAGTGGTGAGCTTGGCGACGTAATGCACGGCTGGCAGGGCGTGGCGATGGAAGTTGTAGGAAGCCGAGCAAAGAAACAATCCAAGGGTCCTTCTTCTGCTCCAAAAGCATGTTCGTGGCAGAGAGGGACGACTCCGATAATGACACATTAGGGGAATTAGTCTCGCTATTGAGTGGGGAGCGAGACAAGGCGTCTACGTCGGAGTGTTTTCTGCCGGAACGATAGAGCACTCGAATGTCGTACTCTTGTAGTCGAAGCGCCCATCGAGCTTGACGACCGGAAGGTTCCTTTAAAGAAGAAAGTCAGCAGAGGGAATGGTGGTCAGTTATCACGTCGAATGGGCGGCCATAGAGGTAAGGTTGAAATTTAGTTATGGCCCAAATTATAGCCAAGCATTCCTTTCCTGTGACTGAATAGTTTGTTTCAGCCTTCGTCAGTGCGCCACTGGCAAAAGCAACGACGCACTCATCGAAGCCAGGCTTTCGTTGGGCAAGAACAGCTCCAAGGCCGACACCGCTGGCGTCCGTGTGAACTTCTGTCGGAGCACTTGGGTCGAAATGCCGTAAGATCGGAGGGGGGGTCAGGAGTCGACGCAGCTTTGTAAACTCGGCACCGCAATTCGGTGACCAGGTTGAAAGGTTGTGGTCAGCGCGAAGAAGCTGTGTCAAAGGGTCTATGATTGTCGCGCAGTTCCGGATGAACCGGTGAAAGTACGAGCATAAGCCGATAAAGCTGCGCAGTTCTTTCAGGGTCTTGGGTCGTGGCAACTCAGCGACAGCTTGTAGTTTCGACGGATCAGGGAGCACACTATCCTTTGACACGACATGGCCGAGAATGACTAGCTGCCTAGAGGCAAAGCGACACTTCTTCAAGTTGAGCTTGAGGCTGGCGTTGGCGATGCATGTCAGGACGCGTTCGAGTCGAAGCAGGTGAGATGGAAAGTCCGAGGAAAATATGACAATGTCATCGAGATAACAAAGGTAGACCTGCCACTTGAGTCCACGCAAGATGTTATCCATCATTCTTTCAAATGTTGCAGGCGCATTGCACAGGCCGAATGGCATGACCATGAACTCATAGAGACCGTCAGGGGTGAAGAAGGCAGTCTTTGGGCGGTCTGCCTCAGCCACTGGAACCTGCCAGTATCCGGACCGTAAGTCGATAGGCGAGTAGAATTCAGTGCCTTGGAGGCAGTCTAGTGCGTCGTCAAGGCGTGGGAGAGGATAAACATCCTTACGGGTTATCTTGTTGATCGACGATAGCCTACACAAAACCGAATGGTGCCATCCTTGTTCTTCACCAGCACTACAGGAGAGGCCCAGAGACTGCGAAGGTTGTATGGCGCCGCGTTTGAGCATGTCTCCTACGTGCTCGTCGATGACGCGGCACTCCGTGGCGGACACACGATATGGCCGTTGGCGCAATGGCGCGTGGTCTCCGGTGTCGATGTGGTGGACAACTGTCGAAGTGCGGCCTAAACGAGCTTGTTTTAGGTCGAATGATGTACGAAATCGGTTAAGGAGGTCGACAATCAGGGCGTGCTGACTCGAAGTAAGGTTAGGGTCGATGCACCGTGAAAATGTCATTTCAAGAGACGGCTCTGCAGGAGGAGCGTCAACGTCCACGGCGTCAACCTGTACAGGAGCCGGGTTGTCAGGTACATTGTAGACATAGGTTGGATCAAATTCGCAGCATAACCGAGGCACTCATCGTGGTGCATCGTAGCAGGATAAGAAAACATGTTCACAATATAAAGTGCGCTGACACCCTGCCGAACGTCAAGAAGGGCAAAAAGGAAGCAAGAAGGAATGACGGCGAGTAGCAAGCTTCGACGGCGTGAAAAGAACTGTGGAGTCCAAAAATGCAGCGCAGGATACATGCACAAGGGTGGAAGAGTAAGGAGGAACGTCGGTGTCGGTGGCGACTAACACTCGACCACAGGTATCAGATGAATCTTCAAAAATGAGGTCGCTGAATGGAGACAGTGAAAGTTCAGCACAGGCGCAATCGATAACGGCATCGTGAGAAGACAGGAAGTTCCATCCTAAAATCATGGCATGAGAGCAGCGAGGCAGAACGACAAACTCAATGTGGTACATTGCGTCGTCTATCAAAACACGGACGGTGCACGCTCCCAAGGGGTCAATGGGCTCGGCGCTTGCTGTACGTAGCGAAAGCGCACAACACGGCGTCACGATTTTTCTGAGCTTAAGACGAAGCTGGTCGGAAATCACCGGCACCGCTGCTCCAGTATTGACAAGCGCGTGAATGGCAATACCTTCGGCATAAACTACAACTACGTTGGCAGGGGATAAATGAGGTCTTGAACAGTTCGCTGAAATCGCAGTTCTTGCCTCGGGAACTGCGTTCTTCAGTTTTCCTCTTGGCCAGCTTCAGATCGGCGGATGAGTGGAGACGGAGAACGTCGACGAGGAGATTGAGACCGATGGGTAGTGTAGCCTCGGGATGCAGCAGACGCGTCATCGAGATGTGGACCGGGAGGACCGAGATGTGGACCGGGAACGAGATGTGGATCATGAGAGAGAGAGCGAGAAAGCTTCATCAACAATCACACCTTGATGTGATTTTTCAAACACAGAGCATTTGTTAAATAGTGTTTAATAATATTATAAAAAAATTACACCATCTCCCGCTAAAGATAACCATGTGTAGATGTGAAGCAGCGGGCGCTAACGCTTACACTGGCGGCGGCGTTGACGCTGGCGCTCTTTGCAGCGTTGCGCAGGAGAGAAAACTGGGGAGGCGCAAAGCACGCAGTGATGGAGCGGTGTTTCCTACTGGAACATGCCAATCGCTGCTAATGGGCAATGAGAAACAGAAGACTCCGACTGGACACAGAGACCTGCAGTCCGCTTTTAGTCAACGCGCACGCTGGGAATTTTTATTGTTCAACAACGCACAGGAGAAATCTCCCACCGGCACCACCTTGGAGGTCAAGATCCAGTGCCATATATACGGGGTGGCCAGTGAACGGTTGTGCAGCGCGAGCAGTCGGTTTTTAGATGCGAAGCATCTTATGCTTGGGGCTCTGTCCCTCCCGCGTCCCCCGTCCGCCGTCCCCCGTCCCGCGTCCGGCCACTTTCATGAAGTAGGGAAGCGCCCATTATGCGAACCAGAACACTGTAGTAATATGAAGGCCGTCAACCCTAACACAGTCATCAGAGTCATGGCCAAGAACACAGAGAGGCTGCTTAGCAATGGCTAGGCAGGTGGTGTCTGTCGCCCAGGTTGACCCCATTCCTTGAGTAATGGCCGAGAGCACAGAGAGGCTGCTTAGCAGTGGCTAGGCAGGTGGTGTCTGTCGCCCAGGTTGACCCCATTCCTTAATCTTGCTTGCGTGTGTTTGGAGGGGGGCTTAGTCCGTCCCGCGTCCCACAGCGCATGCGCGTGCCATCCCCCCTCTCCCTCCTACGCTCACCCCCTTTCTCTCCTCTAGGAATACTCTACTCTACGGAGCGGCTCCGGCGTCCCACATCCCCAGAGCGCATGCGCGTCCTCTCCCCCTCTCTCCTCTTGGAATCATCTACTATACGGAGCGTCCCACACCCCTACAGCGCATGCACGTCCCCCCCGTCCTTTCCTCTAGGAATCCTCTACGGAATGACAGGTGGTGTGACAGCTGCATACTCCGCTGGGGGCGCCACGGTAGTTCCGCGGTATGAAAATGACGGAGCGCGCGCGCCTCATTCTCTCTCCTGCGCAACGCCGCGATGAGCGCCCGGACCACTGCCGTAAAATGAGAGCGGCGACTTTCCTCCCGCTCAAGCTAATTATCTCCCCGCAGCTTCGCATCCACACATGGTTCCCTTTAGCGGGAGATGGGGAATTTTTTTAACCAAGAAACTCGCTAGTAGACGCTGCCTGCGTCGGCGTCGCGAGGCGAGAGAGGGGGGAGCGTAGGAGAGGAGAGAGAGGGGGGGACGCGCATGCGCAGTGGGTGTGTGAATGGTGTGGACGCCGCGGGCAGGGGATGCCTAGAGGAGAGAGGGGGGAGCGTAGGAGAAGAGAGAGATGGGAGGACGCGCATGCGCAGCGGGAGTGTGGACGCCACGGGCAGGGATGCCTAGAGGAGAGAGGGGGAGAGGAGGTTTTTTTATTTTTATTTTTTTTAAAAGGGTTTGCGCATGCGCAGTAAGGGTGGTCACGCGGCACACCACCACCACCGGATTAAGCTTCGCCATAAGATGATTCACATCTAAAAGGGACAGTCAGTTTTAAGCAGCATGCACTGGGACAACAACATATATATACGTGTTATGCATGTAATAGTATTACACGCGACGCTTTTTATGTTTTACCTCACAACTTTCCACATGAATACAATTATGTCGATGGCGGCCTCCTCAGTAGTATATATTTGTATCAGTTTTGTTAATGACTAAAAGCAGCTAACTAAGAATTGAGTTCTTAAATGCGAAGCAACCCTTAGGGAACCAGAGTTACTTTGAGCGTTTCTATCTACTTATCTACCTATATGGCCCCCTAGGTCTGGGTGCTCTCGTAGTTCCCTCATTACCTTAGTATAGACCAAAATCAGCATAGGAGGGCACGAGGTATGACGAACATAAGTGTCTGGTCACGACATAAATAACGTGAACATCATGTCGTCTACTTCATGAAACCCTTTGCTTCAGTCATTTTGTCGCATACCCGTATATCACGGGCTGCGCTATGCGGGTATGAGCCTTAAAGTTTGTATCTACCCAGGAACGGCGACAACAGACATCGATCATCTAAACGCGAGAGCCTTAAAAATCCGGTATCGGCCGCGTTGATCCGACAAATGAAAATAATAAATATCATGATCCCAGCAGGAATCTAACCCAAGGATTTCGTGTGACTGTCATGTATTCTACCACAGAAGCACGCAAGGTCTTGAATCTGCTTTGGAAAACGTACTCTGCAGACATCAAGTCGTTCTAACGTCCATTGTGGTTACCGTGCTAGCTATCTAAATTTATAAAAAGGTGATAACCATTGCATATGTACTCCTATTGCGGGCGCCATGTCGGGTTAACATCAATTGTGGCTTCAGTGTCAGCTCCGCTTTTATAACCGTCTCATAAACATTATATATGCACTCATATGACAAAGCAAGCTATAATAAAGCGTTGCTCGGGAACGAAGGAATGCGCTAACGAATGGTATTCACATCATCGAACCATAGCGTGCACTTCATTTCCATAAAATATACATCCTTGCCCTAACGTGTGTGCTGACGTTGCGTCAGGTCATAAATTTCCCTTAAACGCCAGTGTAGTCGACGTGCCTAGTGAGCGCACGATTTGCACACTACTCCATTTACAAAACAGGTCTATGTACCCCGCAACGCCTGTCTGAAAGAAAATAAGAAATGCGGCATAGACAGGTACTCGCTGACTGCTTCGCATGAAACCGATTCCCACAGTTCATGGGATCTGCCGAATTTTAACACGAAATTGTTGTATGCCGGGGTCCACGAAGTCTTCAGTGACGTATTTCCGTCACAGAAACGACGTCGAAAAATTGTACGTAATCACAAGTCACAGAAAAAAAGTTCCGTCAACGGGCATCGACTCGATGACCTCTCAGTCCGCCGCCACAAGTGCCGAGCACGCTATCCACTGCGCAACGGCCACAGACTAACTGCTGTACAAACACGCCTTTTATATCTCACGCTTTCCTCTTACAGTGCTCTTGGTCAGCGGGGTAGTGTCACACTCTTGGAGCGGTAAAGTAAAGTAATTCATCATTACTGTGACCTCCGCGATTAGCACCTGCAACGCGTACTGCTACGCGTCTGTCCCATTCGGCGCGTTAACAATACAAGTGCAATTTTTTCAACGCCTAAACACACCTCGAGGTGGCGACCTTAGCCCAAATGTTGGTCTCGTCCACAGCGTCTATCCAAAACAAAAATAGCTCTGCGACGCGCGCCTGCCTCACCTGGATGTAATAACGCGTTCCTCGCATACGCTGGCCCCGAGAAACATCGCGGTCTGGCTACAGGGGCGACACGACGCGCTTAGCGTTTCCCTCTAGATACCACAAAGATAAATCACACTTTAACATG
>JALIZH010016731.1:0-46738 GCA_030522465.1 Rhipicephalus appendiculatus
AGAAACTAAAGCAAGCAGATAAAATTCAGCTTTAGTCACGTGAAGTGTGATGAAAATAATAATTCTTGGGTTTAACGTCTTAAATCCACGATATGATTATCAGGGACGCCATAGTGGAGGGCTTCAGAAATATTGACCATATTGGGTTCTTAAAATGCACCCACATCTAGCAGACGGGCCTGAAGCATTTCTTCCTCAATTGAAAATGCGGCTACCACTGTCGAGGTTCGATGCCATGACCTACGGTTCAGCAGTCAAGAGTTGCGTGAAGTGTACGACTGGTTGTGGTCTATAGTCTTTTGCTTCCAATGATGCATGCTAAGTATGGCAGTTTGGTGCAAGCCAGGCATTTCTGCTAGTGCACTGATGTTTTGTTTGTCACATTCCTAATTTATTGCAATATACAATGATTTTAATCTGTATTTATTCTGAGTTTGTTGTGAAGTTATGATTGTTCGTTCTTTTACTCTGTAAGGCTGCATACATTTGTAATTAGCCCATAAAGCCCAAGAAGTCACTTTGATACACTTTCTATATAGTGCATCAGATGGCTGATTTGGGTGTGCAAAGCTTATCTAAGTAGCTATAATGTTTATAATGCCTTGGAAAGCACCTTTTGGTCGTAAAATACTGTCATGAGTTTCTTACCTAAAATATTTGTTTTTGCGTTTAGAAATGAATGTACTCTCCATTACCTAAAAAGATGCTGAAAAAGTTGACTCTTAAAATGCTACTGATGTGTTCAAGCTTCACGAGGTTAAGGCTGATCTGTTAATCTTAGTTCTCTTCAGCCACCGATGGATGTACATTGCCTGTTCGAATATTGTCGGTAAAATGCACCAAACTGTACAGTGTAAATGATAATAAATGAATAATTTTGCAAAGTTTCGTATGCATATGCATGTACCTCCCAATTACAGCAGCCTGCATTATGCGGCATCATAAAGGCAACGCACTGGCATAACGTCTGGTCTGCATAAAGGTAGGCTACTCATAGGACACATACAAGACGGGCACTTGAGGAGACATAAAGGCGGCGGCCAAATTGCGACAGTTGGGATACATACAGGACGGTTACACATCGGATACATACAGGACGGTCACAGATGGGAAACATACAGGACGTACGCTTTGAGGAGACAGAAAGTAAGCGGCCAAATCGCGACATCTGGGATACATACAGTTTGTGTCCTCATGTTGCCTCGGGGGAAACTTACAGTACACTTACAGGACATCACCATTTTCATAAGGGTAATACACTGTACATGACTTGAGATAAGTGCCCTCTCACCCTTTCTTTTTTTTAAAATTTTCAATGTGCACGCCGAAAAACAAAATATTTAAGAAACGTTTGCCAGTTCTCTGACTTCTTGTACATATCTGTGCTGTTCTCTCAGCCCTTAGTGTTAAAAGCCCTGAATTTCAGCTAATTAAAGAAAGATGTAGTAAAATAGCTTTCTGAACTTGTAGCATCGGTGTCCACGCCGCCGGTGCCGCCGCCGGCGACGAAAAGTGGCCGTGCGCCGCCGCCGATGATATACCCGGCGCGCGCCGACGACGCCGCCGCCGCCGACTTGGATCGACCCCCCACGCCGCCGCCGGTCGAAACCGCCACGGCGCACACCTCTATTCATGGCTCGCGATTAACCCCAGTGTTGCCTGACTTTGCTAGCGTATCTATGAAAATATTCCGTAATTAGTTAAATGCTCGACGAAATGCGCCAAAATTCCGCAAGTTAGTTAGTGAAGGCACTAGGATAACGCCACATAACACAAATTACGATCGAAAATTGGGTGTCTTGGGCCCTTCAACTGGAGTAAAGGCAAGGTTCACTTTTTTCAGCATTGTACACAATCTTTTATGGGCCATGCATATGAACACCATAAGTGCCACGGCTATAAGGTCACTTGGATGGTTGTGCTGGAGTTTGTGGAAATCTCTTGAAGTGCAAGACAACCAGCTCATAAAATCATTGTGCACGCACATCAAGAATCTGTCATCTTTATGGTGCCCTACAGAAAAGTACCTAACATGCTTGAACCTGGACAAACTAGAGCCACATGTTCAATTGCAAATAACTACAGGCCACATTCCACTATAATAGAATAAAAAAAATGCCTCTGGGTATACATCATTGCATTACACTTTAATGTTCATTTCATTAGTATCGCTGCAGCATCAGGCCATTTCCTTTACCAACAGAAGATCCTTACACACTCCATACCACCTATGTAATCAATGAGGATAGTGTCTTTAAATGGACTAGCTCAAGCTGTCAATTGATCAGCTTTCCACGCACTATTCCTCTTTGGAATAATCTTCCCGACAAAACTTGATGACACAAGTTGCATAGTGTCATTCGTTGTATGTACGTGCTTAGAAGCATCCTCTGGGTCCATCGTTCTCAACTGTAGGGCATCTGTGCGTCTTGGTTAGTTGTTGAAGCTCTTCGAGCATTTTCTGACAGAGCATTAAAATCTTTCTTTGCTAACCTCTAGGTACTTGGCTAGTGTCTAGTTGTCTTTCCTTCCACTTTATTGTCTTGACATTTATATCATAATTACTACAATGCAGCTAAAGCAGTGCAATTAACGTCTCCTTGGTTTCATTATCTGTTGGTTTCCATTATGGTTGAATCAAAGTAAGACACAAGCCCTTGAAAGTTGCCTTATTTTCGTGTAATCTAGGTTAACCTTGTGTTATATGGGAAAGAAGAGATCAGATTGACAGTACGAGTTAACCAAGTTGAAGAAACCACTGTTTCTTTAGAAAATAATCGAGTGGTGTTCAGGACTTCAAATGGTAGAATACTACCTCATGTTATCGCACAACCAGGTTTCTGTTGAAAGTCAAAGAAACTTTGCTTCCATTTGAACCATAATTATGGCTTTTCATGCCAAAATTTTCGCTAATGCCCCTTTCTTGTCACTCCACTAGGAAACTGCCTCAAATTAATCCCTACGTCTTCATCAGGTAGTCATTCGTTGTTTCTTGCTGCTTGTTCACAGAAAGCTACTTACCCTCCCGCATTGTAGGACATGTCATGGACTGTCTGTGGGTGTATTAGACGTGATGAGTGGTTGGCCCACTGTGTCAGTGCAGCAGCCAGAGTATCAATAACAATGTCTTGCTGCAAAAGTTGCTGCTGTTTAGTTGTAATGGCTCAAAGCACTGCCACTGAACCTTCAGACGGAGCTTGACAGACAATGAAGGTGCTGTCTAGGGGTTTCAACATTACATTGTTGAAAATACACAGCAAAGTACTGGCTCTTGCAGAATGTTGCTTCAAAAATTACTCTGATCACACGGAGGCTTTATTCAGAATGACGTTGAGAAGCTGAGATTTTCGGGAAGACCTGCAGCGGCTTCATCCTCCGCTTGATGCTTCTTAAATACCTTCAAAAGGTCTTTTTGTAGCGCACATAGACGACAGGACAAAAGGAAGACACATATAGACACACTGGGCGCTAACTTCCAACACAGTTTATTCTCGGAAACCAGGTTACATTTATGCACTCGATTACTAGTCACAGCAACGTGGTCATGGCGAACAAAGCAAAAAAACATTGGAAAGTCACGGCATGCGCAGATACGCTAATTCTTTTGCTGACAGTGTCAACGATGGCTTGCTAACACACATATCTCCAAGTGCAGCAATCTGTTCGGCTTCTATTATCAGTCGCGTTATTTCACATTTGCACCTAGCTGTTATTTTGGTGTTTTCAAAAAGAGGGGAACATTGATGCACATTACAATGTGGCACGAGAAAACCATCACTTGCGATTTTTCCAACTTTATTTTTGTGTTCCCGCAACCTATCATTAATGCATCTTCCTGACTGCCCAACGTAATACTTGCTGCATGTTAACGGAATGCTATAGCTTGCTGACGTCTTACATTCAACAAACTTATTTCTGTGTTTTACTTTGCAGTCCGGAGCACTTTTCTTCCCTGGTTTTGTTTTTCTGCATAGGCTGATTAGTTTATTAGGCGCTGAGAAAGCAACATCGGTTTTTCCGCGTCGTGCGATTTTCTTTAGATTGTGGGATACCCGGTGGATGTAGGGAATTAATGTCGGACGTTTTTTTCTCCCGTTCACAAGTTCCTTGCATGCTTTCACGGTTACTAGCTTTTCGCGCTTGCTTCAGCATTCCTTCAGCGACTGACACCAGGAGCTGTCTGGGATAACCAGCATCTTGTAGACGCAAAGCCTGCTGACTGAATGCTCCGTCGGTACAGTGAACGCATGATTTGTTAAGTGCGTTGGTGAAACACATTTTCGCAACTCCTCTCTTAACAAATTTAGAATGGGCTGAGTGATATGATAACAATGGTTTAATTGCCCTAGGACTGTAGCGCCAGCATGTCAGGACATCACTGAAGGTAAAATTAACATATAAAAACATAATACTTCCTTGCACGGGAACCTCGAATGTAACTTCTAGCGGACTAAGGCACTCGCGTACAGCAGAAAACACTCAGTGTCAAAGTTATCTAACAAACAATTAACAAACACTAAAAATCATCAACAAATATAAAGATTCTAACAACCTTTGTCTCACTGAGGCAGGCACACAGGTCTCTGTCTAGCTTGGCTAAATATAGTTTGCTCAAAACTGGCGCTAATCAGGATCCTATACAGACGCCCTGTTTCTATAGGTACGGCGTGTTATTTCTTTCTACAAAGGTTGATTTCAGGTACTTGCGTAAAAGTTCTAAAAAACGTTCTGCAGTAGTGCCCGCTTCCGTACTAAATCTTACGTCCCCAAATTCATCTATGCATGACCGAACACAACTTAACAATTCATTCTGCGGCAAAGAATAATACAAGTCCTTCACGTCAGCTGAGAAGGCCTTAAGTCCTTTATCAGAGTTAGCTTCTGCGAACGCGATAACCTCTTCCGAATTTTTCGTCAGGAAGGCATCATTAACCCCGAGGAGGTTCAGCTTGTCTAAAAGATAACTTGCAATGGCCTTCTGCCAAGTGCCCTTCTCTGACACAATCACCCTGAACGGGACGCCTTCTTTATGAGTCTTGGCGCTAAAAAATACGTCAAGACTGGCATTTTTACTTTTTGCGATTCCTTTCAATACGCTGTCTAGCTTCATGTCCCGGCACAACGCGACAGCTCTGCTCTTCACTTTGGCCAACGAAGTTCCTTTGTGTTCATTAAACAAAGCATTTATGGCATTACTTGCTTTCTCCGCGTAGATACCACATGAAAACACTGCGAAAGTACGAAGCAACTCTATTAACAGGTAATTTCGAACGGTGAGGCTTACATTTCATGAGAACGTCAACACCCTCAGAGTTCATCCTCACGCCTTCTTCTTCCGGTACACGTGTGGAGATCTGCCGCACTAGGGAGAGTAGCTCCGGTTTTGTCCTATTGAATTCAGTGGAGTTATTTTTTAGCGCCAAGACTCATAAAGAAGGCGTCCCGTCAGGGTGACTGTGTCAGAGAAGGGCACTTGGCAGAAGGCCATTGCAAGTTATCTTCTAGACAAGCTGAACCTCCTCGAGGTTAATGATCCCTTCCTGACGAAAAATTCGGACAAGGTTATCGCGTTCGCAGAAGCTAACTCTGATAAAGGACTTAAGGCCTTCTCAGCTGATGTGAAGTACTTGTATTATTCTTTGCCGCAGAATGAATTGTTAAGTTGTGTTCGGTCATGCATAGATGAATTTGGGGACGTGTGATTCAGTACGGAAGCGGACACTACCGCAGAACGTTTTTTAGAACTTTTACGCATGTACCTGAAATCAACCTTTGTTGAAAGAAATAACACGCCGTACCTACAGAAACAGGGGGTCTGTATAGGATCCTGCCTAGCGCCAGTTTTGAGCAACCTATATTTAGCCAAGCTACACAAAGACCTGTCTGCCTGCCTCAGTGAGACAAAGGTTGTTAGAATCTTTATATTTGTTGATGAGTTTTAGTGTTTGTTAATTGTTTGTTAGATAACTTTGATGTTTTCTGCTGTACGCGAGTGCCTTAGTCCGCTAGAAGTTACATTCGAGGTTCCCGTGCAAGGAAGTATTAAGTTTTTAGATGTTGATTTTACCTTCAGTGATGTCCTGACATGCTGGTGCTACAGTCCTAGGGCAATTAAACCATTGTTATCATATCACTCAGCCCATTCTAAATTGTTTAAGAGAGGAGTTGCGAAAATGTGTTTCACCAACGCGCTTAACAAATCATGCGTTCACTGTACCGACGGAGCATTCAGTCAGCAGGCTTTGCGTCTACAAGATGCTGGTTATCCCAGACAGCTCCTGGTGTCAGTCGCTGAAGGAATGCTGAAGCAAGCGCGAAAAGCTAGTAACCGTGAAAGCATGCAAGGAACTTGTGAACGGGAGAAAAAAACGTCCGACATCAATTCCCTACATCCAGCGGGTATCCCACAATCTAAAGAAAATCGCACGACGCGGAAAAAACCGATGTTGCTTTCTCAGCGCCTAATAAACTAATCAGCCTATGCAGAAAAACAAAACCAGGGAAGAAAAGTGCTCCGGACTGCAAAGTAAAACACAGAAATAAGTTTGTTGAATGTAAGACGGCAGCAATCTATAGCATTCCGTTAACATGCGGCAAGTGTTAGGTTGGGCAGTCAGGAAGATGCATTAATGATAGGTTGCGGGAACACAAAAATAAAGTTGGAAAAATCGCAAGTGATGGTTTTTTCGCGCAACATTGTAATGTGCATCAATGTTCCCCTCTTTTTGAAAACACCAAAATAACAGCTAGGTGCAAATGTGAAATAACGCGACTGATAATAGAAGCCGAACAGATTGCTGCACTTGGAGATATGTGTGTTAGCAAGCCATCGTTGACACTGTCAGAAAAAGAATTAGCTTACCTGCGCATGCCGTGACTTTCCAATGTTTTTTTTGCTTTGTTCACCATGACCACGTTGCTGTGACTATTAATCGAGTGCATAAATGTAACCTGGTTTCCGAGAATAAACTGTGTTGGAACCCAGGCAGCACACAACGTCGGGCCGATATTGGTTTTAAGGCGGCTGTGGGCGGCCCAACCACGGTCCGTCGTTGCCGGCATGGAGCCAATATGGGCGGAGCCGTTGACTTTCGCCGGCAACATTGGGCCGATTTTGCCGTCCTTCAGCCGATGTTGGGCTTTCACCGGCAACATTGGGCCGAGTTTGCCGGCCTCCTGCCGTACTTCCGCCGATATCGGCTTAGCCGATGGCTTTCACCGGCAACATTGGGCCGAGTTTGCCGGCGTCCCGCCGTACTTCCACCGATATCGGCTTAGCCGATGGCTTTCACCGGCAACATTGGGCCGAGTTTGCCGGCGTCCCGCCGTACTTCCGCCGATATCGGCTTAGCCGATGGCTTTCACCGGCAACATTGGGCCGAGTTTGCCGGCGTCCCGCCGTACTTCCACCGATATCGGCTTAGCCGATGGCTTTCACCGGCAACATTGGGCCGAGCTTGCCGTCATTCTGCCGTGTATCAGATGCTTCAACTGATATCGGCATCTGAAGGCTTTCACAGGCAGAATTGGGCCTTTTTTTCCCGTGTTGTTGCCGCTCTTAAAGTAATGTTGGCTGAGTCAACTTGGTTAGCTTTCATCGACGAAGCTGGAATACCTTCTTGTCTTCCTTCAGATAGTTATATATTGCCCTGTTGAGAACGTCCTCCTGCGTCGCGGCGCTACAGAAGTCGTCGTCACTGACACAGGTACGGATTTTACGGCGGAAATAACGCAAACCATCTTGACATACAAGTCACCGACGGACAACCGCAACTATATCATCCGCAGACGAATGGCCTCACCGATCGGCTAAATAAAACCGTCGCTGACATGTTGGCAATCTACTGTATACGTCGACGTCGAACACAAGCTTGTAATGCCATAGAGCATTAAGCGCCTGAATATTACTCGCCTAAGCTGCAGAAAGCTGCTACATGGATTGGTGTACTAGCAAAAATAAGAAAGTGCATGCATGCATTGTATCGTGCTAATGCCGCATGTACTATTCGGGGCGTGAAGTAACGCCGAGTAAATAGCTTGCATCCTCTTGTTAGTTTCTGCAAGGACATTAACTAACAGTTATTACTGGCACTGTGGTTTTTCTACCCAAAAAGCGGCCTTCAGACTGACTCACATTAGATGGCCATTTCGTTGACGAGCTGTTCAACGCTACAAAAACTGAACTTACATTCAAAGTCCAACTCTTTCATAAATGTTTTTGCCATTGTTCGGTAGACCTTACTGATATATCCAGCATCAGGATTCGCCCAATCATTCCAGCAGTAATACATTTAGCGGCAGAAGTTTTTTGTGAATACTAAATCTGTGCATAAACCGGGCCTTAAATCATATTTCTAGCGCTATATCCTTTACATCCTTTCAGCCGCTGACCGCATGGTGTGAGTGCTTATAAACTGCACGAATAGTTTCTTGTCTGTGGGTGTGCACGTATTTACACACGCGCATGTTGTGGTCAAGCGTAACAAACGTATTTGCTTCAGTGATGTCACATAATTTTGCCTTGTGAAAGTAGTAAAAGCTCAACAAGGAGTGTTGCTGAGCTCGTTGTTCATTACTTCAGAAAAATAGGTATGGCGCAAGAAAGACCGGGAAGAAGTGTAGGCACGTTTTTTCGGTAAAAACCTTCCAAATCAACTAGCCCACCAAGACAAACAATCGTTAACGAACATAAAACACGTGTTTGACACGTGTTTGCCAGTTCGTGTTTTCACTTCATCGCCGTCTTTTTTGTCCCATACCTATCATTTTGAAGTAAAATCTCGTTCAACGATTGCTTCCCACGTGCGTTTAGAAACAGTCGCATTTAATAACATTACTATTGCAAAGAAGAAGAAACGCCGGCCACAATAAAACAATTTAAAACAAAACAAGACGTTTCGGCTCCCACACGGGAGCCTTGTTCACAGTGAAGTTCAAAAAAAAAAAATAGATGCTCCTAAGAAGGGAACGATTTTTTTTTTTGAACTTCACTCTGAACAAGGCTCCCGCGTGGGAGCCGAGACGTCTCGTTTAATTTGTTTTAAATTGATTTTATTGTGGTCGGCGTTTCTTCTTCTTTGCAATGCCTCCTCCCGACCAAACGGGATTCCGTCACACTTTGGATTTCATTAATGTTACT
The DNA here is from genome assembly GCA_030522465.1 of Rhipicephalus appendiculatus. Lineage (NCBI taxonomy): Eukaryota > Metazoa > Arthropoda > Arachnida > Ixodida > Ixodidae > Rhipicephalus > Rhipicephalus appendiculatus. Next base: position 9,140 of record JALIZH010016731.1, read on the forward strand.
GTTATTGCACGGGAAATACGATAAAAAATGCGGTTACAACATGGTGTACGGAAAGCTTTCACGTAACTTGGACCAAGCGATGAATTGAAAAAATCCACGTAGCCCACAGACGACATGCTGTGGAGGGGGGAGAGGACACGAGGGGGGGGGGGGGGCGCACACTACTGTCGGAGGCTGAGCCGTGCTCCTAAGGGAGAGTCAGCATTTTTTTCGTCTTCTTCCAGCTCTACCTCTCCCCCCCCCCCCCCCCCCCCCGCCTTTACTCCTGTCGTTCGGCGCGTCATTGTCGCATAGGCGCTGCGCCGTGCTCCCGACCGGGCTGCAGAAATTAGGCGCCTTTTCCTTCTTCGAACCACAACCACCACCACCATTGTCGCGAAACTTGCTTGACCAGGCAGGGAAGGGTAGCCAGCTCGATGGAAGGATAAGTTGTAGCGAGAGCAGGCTTTTCGTCCCGGCCAGCAGAATTCTTCAAAAAGTGTCGGTGTGTGGACATGTGTGGAGGAAAGTCAAAAACGTGTGCGAGACGGATACGCGGCAAGATTCCAGCGCTGTTTTCGGCAAAGATCACCGCAGCTACCAGCCAGTGGCTACGTGCTTCCACATCGGACTCGCTCGCTTCATTTAAGGACACGTCTTGACTGCTCTTACGTCTGTCCAGACAGATGTTTCTCTTTATCGTGCGTTCGCTATTGACCATGCCTTTTATTCGCTCGTGTTCTTACCGATCCAAGCGCCATGCGTGAAAGGTATTCATGCATGCTTATTTTCCGTTACATTCTTACCTTGAGATAAGGAATGCGTGCGTGTGTGTCTACCTTGTTTAGATGTACAGTATATGGAACCTTGCGGCACCACTCGCAACGTTTTTCAGGTCGCGTGCTGTAGTTTATTCATGTTTCTATCCCATAAGTTATGACTGAAAGAATTGTGATTTCCACTTAAAGGATAGGGGTAATTTAATTTCCAGTCATGTGTTACGATGGACTAACGTTTGCGAACCAACCCAACCTTACTTTTCGGTGTATTTGATAAACATCGGGGGGGGGGGTTGGGGGGAGGGGGGGGCTCCTCTGTTAGTAACTAGCCTTATACATGCACTTCTAGTCTGTTTGCCACCCGTAATCTCCCTTTCTCGCCGGGCCGCCTAACATGATGTTTGTTTTCTTCGGGTACATCTTTAATCCGGCTTCTTTCGTTTATATCACCAGTATTTTTTTGTTTCGTGATTCGTCACCGTCATTGCCGCAAAGCGCGATATCGTCCACAAAACACAAGTAGCTATGATATTCTTCGTTAATTCTTAATCATATTTTTTCCCGTTCTATGTTTTTAAATATTTATTCTGAATTTGCCTTGAATAACATTATAACTCTTCGCCTGACCCCATTCTCGATCATATTTTCGTGTTTTTCATTAGGAATACGGTGGCTGTGGGATCGTTTTAGATGTTGTATACTGTATCTATAGATGTTTAGGTGTTCCTTTATGGCATCATTATTCCGGAACTGCTGGCGTGTGATATGTGTGAATAAATGTCTGTTTATCACTTTGCAAATGTGTTGCTCCTTCATTACCTAGACGCATGCGTAATTGATGCAGCAGGACTTTCATCCTTTTAGGTGTGTTGGAGACAATATTGACTTTTCTTCCCAGCCTTGCACGGTTCCATAGAATTCTGGGTCTCAATGCTATGCTAAGACCCCAAATGGGTCGTTCTGCTTACGAAGTATTTACCGAATAAGGCGTCAACGGTAGTCGATGAATGCCGTTGTGCTGCGAATAGGTTTTTTTTTGCACTGCTGACTTACAGTACAGTAATCACAGGAATACCGAACTATGCATGGTCGCCACGCAGCCGTTTCACTTTATAACACGCGTATCAGCCTTTTTAATCAAGCTACTGTAGGCATCGAGCAACCACCGCCGGTGTCCCCATCTAAACAGGCTACGTGCAGACTACAACGGCACAGTATATTACCTTACTCAGCGCACGGTAAATTACCATAATAACGAGTGCTAACCGTCGCACCGGCGGCTTCCCGAAGTCGGTGAGGCCGACACCACGCCAGCATCGGCCAGCTTACATAGGCCCAATGACGGCTTGCCATCATCTGCTGAATAACGGTAGGCCGGTCTCGGACCGACGCTGGCAAGCCGTCATCGGCCGAACGCCGGCAAGCCCTCATCGGCCCGGCGCCGGCAAGCCCTCATCGGCCCCACGCCGGCTAGCCTTCGTCGGCCCAACGCCGGCTAGCCCTCATCGGCCCAACGCCGGCTAGCCCTCATCGGCCCAACGCCGGCTAGCCGACATCGGACCGATGTGGGTGAAAGTAGCGCGAGCGTGATTTGCCGACATGGGGCCAATATTGCCGCCGACGTTAGCCGACATTGGGCCGAGATCGGTCCAATGCCGGCGTGCTGCCTGGGAAGTTAGCGCCCAGTGTGTCTATATGTGTCTTCCTTTTGTCCTGTCGTCTATGTGCGCTACAAAGAAACCTTTTGAAGATGTTCTACCAACAAGCCCGCATCGCATCCCTTCTTAAATACCAAGGAGTTGCTGCAGTTCACAATGACCCACATAGTGGCACTTGTTGCGAGCTGCGCCAAATTATGTATCCAGACAATACATAGTAAGTATTGCGCTAGCTTGCTTGAACCTTACTTGTTCAATTGTAGATACGCACTGTGGAGGATTGGCCAGAAGAGTAGCGGATAATGTTAGGGAAAATTAGCTTTAATTGAGATGAAGAATTAGCAATGAATCGGTTATCTATGGTATATACAGAAACTGAAGAATGACTACTCTATATAGAATACAGATAATCTATAACACAATTAAAGAGAATGTGATCAATGAGATAAATTCTGAAGTATCAAATTCTGATGGAGAATAATGTTAGCTGAAATGCCGGGGTATATAAAATTATTCCCTACCAGCAACACCAATACAAATTTTGTTTCTTGCCACTTGATTCCTCTGGTACAATATGCAAGAGTATGCATTACAACTTTAATGTTTCTTACTGTTTACCGCCATGTCAGTGTGCCCACAGCAGACATTTCCAAGTTATAAAGAAATGTAAATTGTTGCAGTTACTCCATTATGATTGTAATTCAGTCACAGAAATGGCCAAGAGCATTTTGGGGCACATTTTGTAGCAAAGGTGACCATCTATAGACATTTCTTTCGGTTTAGTAGCCTATTGCTAACACAAGAAAAACACCATAAATCTTGTTGATTGCATTTATTACAGGCATAGTAAGAAATGAAATATTGACTAGAATGAATAAATGCGCGATCAAGTTTAGAGCCCCACTGAAACGACAACACTGCACCAGAATGCTTCATGGAACGCATAAACAGTAAGAGAGGAAAAAAAAAGGAATGTGAAAGAAACAAGAACTGTCCCACGTAATGCATAGTAGAACATGCACAATGGGAGTGCAGAATGATTGTCGCAAGCAAGGGTAGTTAGATGCGATTATGCATCAATCCCAGAGTACTCAGCAAAAATCTTGAAAGAGAAGGTCACATACAGGCCATTTTTAATGATGAGTACCTCATCTTGGTAAAGGGAAACCTTTCGGAAAAGTAGATTTGTGGGAGCGGCACAGAAATATTTCTCGCAATGATGAAATCAAGCTTCTCGACCACTCTCTAAAATTGGAAAGGTCGTCATTGATAGCTTCAATTCTGGTTCAGGCTTGCGGCACGCCGTAATATGTTCCAAAATAGACTTGTAAGTGCGACACGAAGAACTTCCTTCTGCTCTTTGGATTTCAGGGGATATTGTTTTCTTTGGAGTGTATGAAAATGAAACCGTAGTAAACAAGAACAATATTTTACAGTATATACTTCAGAGATGCTGACAAAGGGAAATCTGTTTTATAACGGCAAAACAAAGCTCCATGCACCATGGCATTGCAGAAAGCCACAAGAAGCATTTAATATGGCAGGAGATGCCATTACAAAAGCAATAGTTCTGATCTACTACTACTAAATAAAAAGTAATTCCATGTGACGCGAGCGATCCCGAACTTATAGCACTTCCTCAGAACGGAGTGTTACAGACAGTCTCTTTTGTCAGCAGCGCAGACACTGACAGAAACCTGTTATGCAGAAATAAAAAAAAGAAAGTACCGCCCACCATCTTTGTCTTGAGGAGGTTTTACCAGTACGAGTTCAGAAAAGACGCTAACATTTTTAGCAGTCATCAAGTGCTGCTAGAAATCCTGAAAATGATTGTCTTGGAAATTGAGATGAAAGGATCAAGTTGTAAGACAACAGCAGGGCATCATCTTTAATATGCAAAAATACAGATACAAGATGTTTATGAAACACAGCCCAGGCAAGAAACTGGTCCGGGTTGATGCAATGTATTTTGCTTTTCTTCTCAGTGAAAGAAATGAAAAGAAACTTGAAAACATGTTCCTGAAGCAGGAAGTAAAGCAAGAACTGTTTGCCAGATGTGCGCATAACCTGGTCAACAACGTCACAGTGACTCTCGAAGGCTGCCGCAATTTTAAAAGCTCTCGAAATGCATTGCAGGCAATGCAGCACCAATGTGTCAATGACAAACTATGGGCAACCTAATGGAATACAAACCTCAGACTTGCGCGAAAGAATTAGAGTGCTTGCACATGGAGAGCTTGAGAAGTATAACACCTCAAAGTGGCATGACTTGTTGACATCACTCACGAGGAACTTCAAGGAACACTAGCAGCCCTTGCACAATCCACCGCAAGGCAAGAGCTGCTGCTTATAACTCGACATACCCTGCGACGTTCATTTCTGTGTGATAATGTCTACTGGACGTAATCCTGGACATAAACCTCTTGAACCAACATTCAGCAGTCGCCAACCTACACTCAAATTTGTAACAGGTCTTAGTCTCACCGCTAATAAAGTTGTTTCTCTCTCTCTTGAAACACTGTCGACAGACCTAGCATTACTACTACATAGAACTTGTCATCACTACGTAATAAATAGACTGGGATTAAGTCAGTGTCAAGCTTCAATCCAGTCACTTCTGTTCACCCTGAAACACCTTCAGAAGCGGAAGGCACAGTGAAGGGTGGGAGGCACGTGCTGCTTGACAATCAAACCAGATTCACAATAGCTGTAGCTGATCTGCCTGTCGGGAAACAAAAGGTGATGCTTAAAAGTGCCTAAGCAGAGGCATGGCCATCGCCTACATAGATCAAACTGTGGAAGCCAGCAATGCTTCTGTTTTGCCAGCTGCGCTGACGAAAAGATTTCCAGAACAATCTGCCAATGCTGATGAGGGTCTTCCCAGGCACAGAAAACAGCTGTGATCATGAACACCCTGCAGTTCTTCGACAAAAAGGCGGTGTGTCGATTCGAAGGCCTGCATGGTTACTATCGACAACTCATGGAAAACTAGCTCTTGACAGCCATACATCTGCAATTACGAAGAAATTCAACATCAAATTCACTTGGGAAACACCACAGATTGGAGCATTTACGGAGATAAGACAATGCTTGCAGCTGTCATCATATATCTTGCACTTTGTTGAAGAAGCTGAAACAAATCCACACCTACACAAGCAGCCTAGGGCTCAGTGCCGTGCTTATAGAGGCGACAGAAAAACTTGAAAAGGTCAGTGCTTATGCTAGCCTTTTGCTATCAAAAGCCTAAGGCGGTTGTATCACAACAGAACGCAATGCCTCCTCTTTCATCAAAGTTCCACCCTTGCCTATAGAGCAGACATTTAAAGGCAAGTGGCCACCATGCCTGGTGTTGACTGGCAGGCTTGATAAGCCCTTTGGGTAGCCTGGCACAGTGTAAAAATTTGGATGGAAGAACTGTGATGCCGACTGCTGCCCCGAAACGAGCAGCTGTAACCACAGGCGACTTCACTGAACAGCAGCAGACTGACTTAAACTACAGAGCCTTGTAGAGTACCTACAAGGCAAAACTGATGTAGTACTTCGAATATGCAAGTGTAGATTGTCCTCAGTTCGCTCATAAATAAGGACTTGTCAACAGTCCACGCAACTACATTCTCATTGTGCCTTCGGCATTCTGTGCAGATGTTCTCCAGACTCTGCATAACAATGCGACTTCTGGGCACCTCAGTTTCTTGTGCCCACTCCCGAGGAGTCAAGAGAAGCCTGCACCAGAACGGTGATGTTGCCGATAATGTCGAAATGTGCTAGGACTGTCCTTGATGCACGACACCGCTGATAAGGCTACCAGCATCACATCACCATGGCCACAAATCAACATAACCGCAATGTCGAAGCAGAAGACTTGCCCAAAGGTAGTGCCACTATGGTAGCGAAATTTTTTTGTAAAGAACGTCTGGCTCCGACATGATGCACCAAAATCATTATCTCTGATTAAGGTACCGCTTTTATGGCAGAGCTAACCTAAGCCATCCTGCAATGTAGCTAGAGAAGTCACCACAGGAAAACAGTTTACCACTCATGGCCTTCAATGCACCTGAATAATACCTTTGCCAACATGTTGGAAATGTAGATCGATATGGTATGGTATGCACATGTGGTATGCTATTCTTCTATATGTTACCTTCGGTGAAACAGCGGTGTATTAACAACTCAAACTTAAGCTGGTTCACAGAAGGAACTTGTTAGCAATCCTTGACATCCTGCTTCCCATTGTCACTGATGACAATAATCTCAAAATCGCCACATATCTGCTGCACACCAAAGAAACTTGACTGCTCTTCCGTCTCTGTCAAGAACAAGCAGGGGACTGACACCTGTCGCTGCAGTATTTGACAGTGCCATGTGGAATACTGAGTGGGTGACCATGTTTGAGTGGGGACGCTGGAACACCTACGTGAGCTTACTGAGAAGTTTCTAGAACAATACTTCAGGCCCTACACTATACTGCAACGTTGTGGTGCACTGGTTTATTAGGTTTTGCCCGATGACATGATGGAATCATGGTAGCGATGCACATGGTCTGAAGTTCTCCACATATTGTGACATAAACCTTGCTATGTGTGCTACTATACTAGACTATTCGATGTCATTTCTAACTTCCTTTCTTATTTATTTGATCGCATGCATTCACGGTTTCATGTCCGGTCCGCAGCATTAGGAAAAATCTTTATTAGGGTACTATGTTGCGTTGTGATAAACACACATGTGTAAACAAACGAGCGGATAAACAGATAAACGGCTGTTTCAGCACTCTGCTTCGTTTTCCTGCCGTATAATCACGAGCAGATGATGACACGTGGTAAGCTCCTGTTTTTTTTTATCAGCGCTAGCAACGTGGGAGTGTCAACATTCAGTGGAACCGTGGTGCCCTTTCCACACTGTTTCCATCAGTTGCCACCGCGAAGTGCCCAACATTGGGTTCCAGGCTACTGGCCACGTGCTCGCGTGTTCCCTGTCTTAGTGTTCACGATAGTACTTACGGTTAGATGAATGTTAAAGAACCCCAGGGAATTAATCCGCAGTACCCCTTAACAGCATGCGTTATAAATAGCGCTCTGTGTTTTCGGAGTTTCTTTTTATTGCAATAGCAATTATATGGACACTCTCGGCTGGTTTTCGCCGTCGGCGTCGCCGTCATGTCCCGTATATGTATATGTATCTATATATTTATAAAAACCTCAAAGAAAAATAATTCAGAAAAATGTTTCCGACGCGCGGCATCGAACCAGGGACATCTCGGTCTGCAGCGCGCGGCGCTACCCATTCAGCCACGAAGGCGAACTTCCTTCAACGCTCAAACGGCGATCTATTTATATACAGCAAGTTTTCAGCGTGTTTTCAGCATTACCAGCGAGATGGCGCATAGGCCGCGCTCGGAGGGGCTTAGCTGGGCGCCCCGTTCGTCGCGACAAACGCTCTCAGGCGCTTCTACTCTCCGGCTTGCACTTTGCGCGAAGGGGGGGGGGGGCGGTGAGGGTAGATGCCCGTGCGCGCGCGCTTATCTCGCGGTGGCGGAGAAGGGGGCTTTCGGCGGAACGATAGCGTTGTAGTTACCGGGCGCGCGAAGGTCACATCACTCGCTGCAGTCCCCCGTTTGCGAAAAGAGCACGCTTTACAAACACAGCGAAGTAAAAACTGTGACACTTGTTAGTTCGCGCTCGTCTGTACCTGTGAATACGATTCGTGCGTCGTTTCTGTTTGAGCAGCGCGTTAAGTGTCGAGCTGTGAATGTTTTTAGTTCGCTCTGGTCCTGTGCGTGTTGTTTTCGTGCGTCATGTGTGCGTGAGCAGCGCGCTACACTTTCGACCTGCTTGCCATTCGTCGCTTGACATTCCATTTTGTTGTCGCATTCATTGCTTCGCCTTGTGGCGAAACTGTGACTTTTTCTTTAAATTCGGAAGGTGTCCTTTGCAGTTAATTTTTTTTGGAGGAAATTCAGTGTTTATCACAGTTTATTCCTCAAATCGACAATTATCCGAAATAGTGTTTAATTTTGCGTAATAGGTTGTTGCAGTGTGTTCCTGTTAATTTTACTTCCAGTGATAATGCATTGCATTGTTGCCAATAATTCTGTTTCTCCATCTTTTCATCTTTTCTCTCTTCCTGTTCATTAACCCTGTTTATAAGGCTGTTGATCTTCACGGCTGTAAACTCGCTAAAGTGTACTTTTGGGGCGTAGAAACTAGTGAAGCTGCGTCACCGTTTTTTCTTCCAGCCCCCCCCTCACCATCTCGATGAAAAATAGAAAACCTGTAATCTTCTATTTTTTTGTTATTATTCTCAATGTTACAAGAAGGGTCCAGAGATGGCGCAACCATCGCGTGCAGTGTCTTACGCAAGCCGCACCCTCCTTCGGAATTCTCCGATTCGTCCTCCTCTATGAACTCCGAGCTGAAGTATCAAGTTGCGTCGGGCCCTCTGGCTCGGGGACCACTCCCCCGCCTCTGAACTCTCCGCTCTGCATTCCTGCCTCCATGTAACCACACCTATCCCTGTACCGCAATGCTTATTAGACTCAGTTAATTCCCGTTAACAAAAGCCCAGTGTTTTATCAGCCACTAAATTAAGTCATAACCAAACATCGTGTCAGAAGTTAACCAGTTCTAACGTCAGCGCCTCAGCCGTGGACAAGATTTCTGAACCAGCGAAATTCGATTTCAGGGGCAACGCTACAGAACAATGGCGAGACTTCAAGCAGAGCTTCATGTTGTACCTCGGGGCAACTAACACAGCTAGAGCACCATCTGACTGGCAAGTAGCACTTCTCGAAGGCTCTTCACTGCTTGATATATACAACCCTTTGGACTTTGGGGAATCAACTGCAAAAAGACCAAACCCAGAATTCAACTATGCTCATGTCATCAGCCTTCTGGACGCACATTTCTTACCGAAGCACAATGAACTGTACTCACAATACGCCTTCAGAACTCGCATGCAACGGGTTGAAGAGCAGTTCAACAGCTTCATAAGTGATTTGAAGCTCAAAGTGCGTGACTGTGGATTCGGAAACTAACGAGAAAAAATTAATCCGAGACCAGATCGTCTGTGGCATGTACGACGAAAAGGCTCGGGCAGACATTCTCAAGTCGGAAGACCCAACACTAGAGAAGGTCGAAAAGGTGTGTCGAGCCCATGAAGCATCAGGAATTCAAATGCAAGCGTAAAGAAGGTACTTCAAAGCACAGAGATTCAGAGCACGCCGTAAAGAAATTCGTCCATCGCACCAATACCAATACTTGAAAGTTTACAAAAGGAATGCTACAAATATCTGCTGTACCAAAATGCAAAAACTGCGGTGGTACACATGAGTGCAAAAGAGAAGCATGCCCAGCTTGGAAACAAACACGCAGCAAGTGCAAGAAAAGAAATCACTTCGCAGCAGTTTGCAAAAGCAGCAAAGTAGTTACGGCCCTGGAAGTAGCTAGCGAGGACGAAACCATCTTGGCAATTGAAAGCAGCCAACGAGCTCCATCCACATGTTCCCAACAGTGAAGGGAAAGTCAGTAAAATTCCAAGTGGACAGCGGGGCAGCAGTTGACATCCCAGCTAGACACGTCAATGCACAGCAAGTAGAACCGTGCACAATGACACTGTGAACATGGAACGGAAGCAAAGTGCGCTGCTGGGGCAAAACTCAACTAGAAGTCACCACAGCAAGCGGACAGCAGCATTCTGTAGAGTTTATATTTGTTAAAGAAGGCCTCACTCCTCTGATTGGAAGAAAAACAGCCGAAAAAATAGGTCTCATAAACGTAGACTATAACCTCGTGGCTGGAATCGACGAAATTCTCGAAGTGCAGTTCACAAGTCAGATAGTAGAAAAATACCCTGACGTCTTTGGAGACACTTTAGAAACACTCCCGGGAACAATTCATTTGCTCACTAAGCCAGATACGCTTCCGAAAGCAATAACGAGTTTTAGAGTGCCTATGAGCAATAAACCGCAAGTCGAAGAAACGTTGACGAACCTGGAGAAAAGAGGTGTCATCAGAAACGTAACAGAGCCAACGCAATGTGTCAGCCGAATGGTCGTCGCAAACAAGAAAAATGGACAAATGCGAATATGCATCGATCCCCAAGTGCTCAACAAGGCTCTTGAGCGAGAAAGTCACACATTGCCCATTCTTGATGATGTTCTACCCGATCTTGCTAAAGCCAGAATTTTCTCAAAATTGGACTTGCAAGAGGGGTACTGGCAGTGCTCACTTGATGACGAATCAAGCTTGCTGACTACTTTCCAAACTCTGAAAGGTCATTACAGATGGCTCCGACTGCCATTTGAACTCGTGTTAAGCAGCAAAATATTGCAAAAGAGATTTCAAGTTGCACTTGAAAGACTGCCCGGTGTTCTCTGCATCGCAGATGACATTCTTGTCTTTAGAGTGGGCGAGAATAAAAAGGATTCTGAAGCGGACCACGACAAGAAGTTGGAGAACCTACTTCAGAGATACCGACAAATTGGAATCCGTCTCAACAGGGATAAAACACAATTTCGAACCACATCAGTCGTCTTCCTAGGACACGTACTAACTAGTGAAGGACTCAAAGTTGATCCAAATAAGGTCAAGGCAATTCAGCAGATGCCAAAGCCAACGGATGACCAAGGAGTGCAGCGCTTCTGCGGTATGATGGACTACATCTCCCGATTCCTGCGCAAGATTTCGCAAGTATTGGAGCCTTTGAGGAAACTCACTGTCAAAGATGCACCATGGCACTGGGTAAAGCCGCGAGAAGAAGCATACGAAAAAGGCTAAAGAGTCCGTGAGAAGTGCTCCAGTTCTAGCCTATTTCGATCCACGAAAGCAGTTAGAAATCAAATGTGATGCGAGCGATCTTGGACTCGGAGCAGCTCTTCTTCAAGATGGACAGCCAGTCTCCTTCGTCAGTAGAGCACTGACACCGACGGAAGTTCGTTACGCACAAATAGAAAAGGAAATGCTGGTCTTGTCTTCGCCTTAAACAGGTTTCATCGGTACGCATTCGGAAAAGAAACGAAGATAATCAGTGATCATAAACCACTGCAAGCAATCCTGAAAAAAACGATTGGATAAAGTTCCAAGACGACTGCAAGGCATGATCCTTCAGACAAAAGATACCACATCACAGTCGAACACAGACCAGGCAAAGAACTAGTCTTAGCTGACACGATATTTCGGGCTTTTCTTCCCAACGAAAGCAATGAACAGGAACTTGAGAGCCTCAATGTCGCACACTACCTCCCTGTGAGAAAGGAAACCTTAGAAAAGATTGGAGCAGCGACTGAGAGTGATGACTCACTGCAAAGACTACAGTCAACCATTCTGTCAGGCTGGCCACAAGACAAACGTGAAGTACCCAAAGACATGCGCGTACACTTTCACGTACAGAGATGAGCTCACCTTTGAGGACGGCCTGATTTTCAAAGGATTACGCCTAATCGTCCCACTGTCTCTGTGAGGTGAAATCAAAGAGAAACTCCATTCATCGCATCTTGGAACTGAGAGCTGTCTACAACGCGCTCGTGAATGCGTCTTCTGGCCAGGGATGATTGCAGAAATGAAAGATTTCATAATCTGGTGCGAAATATGCCAAAATCACCCACACGCTCCGCAAAGAGAAACTCTATCGCTCCATCCATAACCAAGCTATCCATGGGAACGAGTCGGATGAGACATCTTCGAGTTCAAGGGAAATAATTTTTTGGTTACAGTCGATTATTACAGCAACTTTTGGGAAGTGGACCAACTTAAATTGATGACCTCAAGCCAAGTAATACGGTAACTAAAGAGTCACTTTGCAAGGTACGGGATACCGAGAATCCTGATAAGCGACAATGGACCACAATTCACCAGCGAAGAATTCTAAAACTTCACTAAGAGCTGGAACTGCGAACACAAAACGACAAGCCCGGGCAACCCGCGTTCCAATGGAATGGCCAAATCAGCAATAAAGACGGCGAAAACGCTCCTCAAGAAAGCAGATGAAAGCCATTCAGACCCACAAATGGCATTTCTTGATTACAGAAACATGCCAGTGCAAGAACTGAATGTTAGTCCAGCGCAACCGCTAATGAGTCGCCGCACTAGAACAACTGTACCAACAGCTTTAGAGCTACTGGAACCCGAAACAGTCGATGTCAGCGAAAGAAGAAAGCAGAAAAGGTGAAAAATCACGCACTACCATAACTCAGTTGATCGCCGTTAACAAAAGCCCAGTGTTTTATCGGCCACTTAAATAAGACATAACAAAACACTGCACTGCTTTTTTTCAGCCAATCAGAGACAGCTTTGTGTAATAGCACTTGCACAATAGCTCATAGGAATATTTTACTGGTACGAGTTGTTTAAAGACACACTATCCGGCACCAATTGTAGACAAAATTATTAATCAAAATGTGCCTCAAGGAGTGTCCAGGCGGAATAATTGGGTTATGCGTGTCAATTTTGTTCGAATTGAAAAATAATGGAGAAAAGGTATGCCACAAACGATAGAATGAACAAAGGCAGATTTGGAAGGTAATGGAAAGCTTTGATTTGGGTGACTTCCAGCGTTTGTAACATGGCCAAAGATAGCCTGTGAGGGCAAACTATCAGCAATGTTTCGTACAAGTTATTGTGCCAGTTGTACATCAGCACATTCTATACTGAACACACAATTTTGGTTAGAGTATTACTTTACCCTTCTCTTAGATACATATGAATTTCAATTATAAAATGAATATTTGTAGAGAATTGAAGCATTTCTCCTACACATGACCATCGGTAAGCAGTCTCTGAGGTTGGGCATCACCAAGAAGTCGCTTGCATCATGACTTGCCTTATTTGAATTCTTTCTGTTAGCATTATTTCCATATGATAGAAAGGAAGGCTCCCTAAAGTTGTCATTCATGCCTCCAGCATTCTCGGGCATATATAATATGGCACTGTAGGGAAGCAGAATGTTCAAAGTGCAAAAAGAACTTGAAACAAACATTACGCGATCTAAACAGCAAGTTTCTGTATAGAGATGGCTGATACACAAGAAAACTCCACTGACTGCGCACATGTACGGCACACTTCAAGAGCACACACAAGTCGCAAAGAACTTTTGCGTCTAGCACCGCTGCAACACATCGCAGGCTCATACCGCGACTGGTATTTCGTGAGAAAACTTCGTCAACTGGGGACACGATCGAGCACTTCGGACGCGACGCGGTCACCACAGCGCATCGCCAGCGGCAAAGCTGCACACACGCAGCAGAACATGTTGAATGACGGCGAGTGTGTGCTCTTGAAGTGTGCCGTACATGTGCGCTGAGTGTGTCATCACTCCGCACTTCACACAGGAGTGGCCGTTCACCCAAAGCACCAGAGTACGCTTTTCACTGGAATGAACCCCGAACACGGAGGACATACAAATAGCATACGCTGTTTCCGGCGATCGAACACTTTTTGACGTTTTCGTACGATGAGCGTGTGGCATACGCAGATTACACGTGCAGATGACGACATTCTATTTCCCAAAGCAACGCCTCCTCTATTTTATTCAATGCCAGTGCAAACGCTCGCCCCTCAATGGGAGCCGCCGGTCCGCCTTAGTTCAGGGAGTGGTCGTGAAGCGACGCTAAATGTAGGGTAGGGCTGCTTGCGTCACATGTGCGTCCGAGCGCTTTCTCACGGAGATGCGATAGACGCGTTTTCCCTCTCAAATATCATGCGTCTGTCCAATTTGTTCCTTCGTGTTCCTTCTTTGTAGCTCGAAGCAATGCCGCCGTCGCCTCACAGCGCTCGTGAGGCACCTCTTGCACTGCAAAGGCAGCGCATGCACTGCAGCGTCGCAATGACGCGTCCCCATTGGTTGCCCGCACAACGCCATGAAGGGGACGCGCTATCTTAAAACACCGTGTCTCTTACAGAGCCAACGTGACCGCCAACATAGTGGACACGAGGGATGCAAGACGCCGCCCCACGGATCTGCACATAACTGAACAAAAAATTACTTCATATGATTTCCGTCGTGAGGCACTATAATACGGGTGCTCTCCCCCATGAACGCAAAGCACACGCGAAGGCTAGGCGATGGGTGAGAGTAGGAAAGGGTTGAGGAGAGGGCGGTGAACGGCTGGAACGGGCGCATTTGGCTGGCATTGATAAAATAGAGGAGGCGTTGCCCAAAGCAAAGCGAACGATGGCTCAAAACACACGAAATCGACCGGCCTCCGATCCTCGTGCAAACACAACACTCTCCGTCGGGTTCCGCAGGTGATCACAGCCACTGATGAGGGCAGGAAGGCTGCGCCGGCTTGCTGCCTTTCGATGAATATCTCAGCGGCTGCTAATTAACTCTAGTGGTAATCACAATAACGTCCAAATAAGCTTCTTTAACGCGGCTGCCGACTAGGGCTTCGCAACCTTCTTCATCGCTTTAGCCGGGCGCCATGTTTCACGACGAGGAGGCGTGATGACGTCAGAGGCCACCGTTTTTTTCTCAGCCAATCAGCGATCGAGAAAGCGAGCGGGCCCGCTCCGTCCGACCGAAGTGAAAAGTTGCTGCCGCCTTCTGTCTGGCCGAAAACCGGAACGGAACACGAAAAACGGAGCGGAGGCGGACGGGCGGTCGTACCGTGGTTTGGCCTTTAGAGGGAACGAGGAGGCTCATTCGGTCGCCCGAGGCCTTACATACCGGTCGACCCCCGGAACCTCCCAAGGTACCGAACTTACAAAAAGAAGTGAGGATATGCGCGCATACCATTAAATCGTAGCACACTACAGGTTGAATCGGCAAGTATACCCGGGTGCGGATAGATCGCTTAGTAAGAAAGAGGAGGTAATGTGGCGAAAGTTACAGACGGGGGGTCTTTCCAAACCCCGTACTTTACAGCAAGTGGCAACCAGAAGTTTTCCGGTCCCAGTGCAAATTTTGTGATGAGGTAGCAAATTTGGTCCACATGGTGTGGACATGTCCGAGTCGGAACGATGGTACACACACTCTAGATTCCTGGGAGGCACTGCCCCGCAGCCCAGACCCCAACGCCAGCAGGACATCATCAGTCAAGCCCTTGCTGCCGCCGTGTCTCAAGGGATTCGGCCGACTGCTAGGGACGACGGGCAATGCCTGACGGGATTGACTGATTTTTCTTTTTTTAATAAAGTTTTCTCTATCTTTCTCCTGTTTTACGGCTGTTGCGTTTCCCGGCTCTTACGCCTATTTCCTACGGTCCGTGCAAAAACGTATGATCAGGGGTTCTTCTGTGTATAAAGACCACTCAAACGAGTACTGTCAAATGCAATGTAGGTAGGGAGTAACATGTTAATAAATGTAGAAAAAAAACAGAGTGTGTAGGGAGCACTAGGATTCCAGCGTCAAATTAATTAAACAGATATTTACCCAGTGATATTTCAAGCAGCAGTAAGCGACACGCTAATCACTACATCAAAGCATCTCTCATATACAGCTTTACAACACGGCGTCATAAAGAGATGACAAACCAAATTGTTCCTGCAGACAGGGTTGCCGTTGGGTGGACATGAAAAGGCGCCAGAACTTACGCCAAAAGTAGCCAAAGTAGCCATGTCATTTGATATTATTGCCGAATTTTTAGCCAAATAGAACAGAAGCGGTATTATCAACAGAGTATTTACTGTTGATGAATAAATAAAACAATTTTGAATCAGTAAAACCAGAAATTTAAAAAAAGAGCCATGGCGCGAACTGGGAATTTTCGTCGCCAACGGGGTCCAAAAGTAACCGACTTGGCGCAAAGTAGCCACCAACGGCAACCCTGCCTGCAGAATAAGCAGTAACCATAAAATTACGTTGACTGTTCAATATGTTTGGCGTTCATTTACAACTGGATTCAGGGTTGGCGCGCTACCTTGCGCCAAATTGGCTACCTTACGACCCCGTCTGGTGACAAAAAATCCAGGTTAGCGCCATGGCTACTTTTTGGCTATTTCTGACTTTTGTTTTGGCGCATTAAATAGCCATTTTTAATAGCATTTTCAGATTAGGTACACTGTTTCTAAGCAATTATATCGTGCCAGCCGTTGCGCGCACGCGTCTTTCCCACCCCCTAGTGGGTTGGTGCCGATCGAGGCACATTAAGGCAACGTGCGGCGTGCCTGCAAACATGGGTGTCGGCAGGGGGGGTGCAGAAGGGGCACCTGCCCCCCTTCAAGCCAGACCAGCTCTTACGTCCACCTAAGCTACACCAGTGCTCTCCCCCTCCCCCCAGCCGCGATGCAACACGGGTTTGCATACCTCCACCTCCCCCCTCCTTCCAAGGCGAAATGCTAGCGACACTCGCTCGTGCCTGCAAATGTGAAGTGGTGAAGCTATGTGTATGCTGGCAAACGCGTAACTAACACACTGCTCACGCTGCCCGGCGTCTATGCTGATGCTACACGCGAATTTCTCATTCTGACCGGCAGCGGTTGTTCTGGTGTGAATTTGACAAAAACAAAGATCCGCAACACAATGAAGTTGGACTGTACAGAGGGGTTCACTGTTAAAGGGAAGACCGGAGCGCGAGTCGTCTGCTCGGCGCCACCGCCAGTCGGCTGCGGCAACTAGTTTCGCGTAGGAGCAGTGATCGCTGTGGGCGGCGCTCGCTTGTCGTCTGCTACAATTGCGGCCGCGCTTTCGACCACCGCGAAGCCAGCCGTCTCCGCGCTTTGAAATTTGTCCGCGGGCTGCATGGCCACGCTCAGAAGGAAAGCTGGGGCAAAGCTTAAAGGAAATTATATTATGTAAAACACTGCCTCATTGATATGTTTGTTGGTTAAAGAAGCATGACTTCTTCTTTACGGGCGTCTCTTTCTGGCACAGGTATATTAAAGAATATTTTTCCTTGTGGAGTGCGTATTTCATGTGCACTAATGAAGATTCGAGCCGCTGCAGTGCGTAAGCTGAACAAAGAATTTACAAGCGCGTTTAGCTAGCATTTGGTGGAATTAACACTGATAAACGCGATGAGGAAACGCATTTGTGTGTGTAACGTGTTGCACTCCTGCAGCTGTGGAGACTTTAGGAACAAATAGACGCTGATGATTGAAGCGCGCAAATGTGTTTTGAAGCTTCAGATTTTAGCGTGGACAAATGTGCCTTCGTTATTGCTGTAGGCATTCAAGGGTACGCACTCAGAATGCTGCTTGCTATAGCATTTTTATTAGGAAATAACATCAAATCGGTTCTCAAAAGCTTCCGCCATGTTTCCGGGCTTGAAAAAAAAAACACGCAAGCACAATCCGCGCACGTTGTTTAATACCGGGTCACGTCACCGTTTGCCTCTACCACTGCCTCCGTTCGAGAAGGAAGGGATGCGTACAAAGATTCACAAAATGAGGCAACTTGCTTCAGACGCTCCCATTCGGCCTTGCAGCACTCCATAGCCTGTCCGCAGAGAGCCCTTGCGGGCATTGACTTGCTAAGGCCTTCTTCATTATACCCCAAACGTTCTCTATGGGGTTCAAGTCGGGTGACTGTGGTGGTGTGATAACCGGGTAGTTCTGGGTCATGCCGGTCGCCGGACAGAATCACACACACGTACGTTGGCGGGTTCCACACACCGACTGGCTGGTCATGTGCACCGTATTTATTTCATTGCAACATCGACGCTCCCGCGCACCGGAACAGCAAACTAATCTTATCACATCCCTCCCCCCTTTATTAATAGATGTAACAATTGTTTAAGGTCAGTAGCGCGATACTGGTCGTCGAATTCTGGTACTTCGACGCAGGACAGGAGTACTGGGTGCTGTGACAGCAAGTTCCGTTTCCCTCGCCACGTCCTCCCTGGGATCTTGCCTAGACTCTGTGTCGTGAAGGCGATCCGGAGTTAGCTGCCTCTGACCCACGTCCAAGCTTGGAGCAGGACCTGTAGCTACTGGGCTGCCTGACTTTTGGTTGTCTGCACTCAGTTCCTCATGGGGCTGACGGATGTGATCCAGATGTCGAGTTAAACGCCGTCCGTCTTCCAGTAGAACATCCATGGACGAAGTGCGTTGTTCGGTGACTTCTACAGGGAGCCACGCAGGACCTAGACGGAAGTTCCTTGCGAACACCTGGTCACCAGGGTGACCCAAAACCCTGGGTCTTGTTCCTTGGTCGCACCTGATTTTGTGCTTAAGTTGCTTCTGTAGCACTTTAGTCCTGAGGTCTGGGTGTAGCAGGTCCAACGCAGTCCTCAGCTTCCGCCCCAACAACAGCTCCAACGGACAGCAACCCATGACCTCGTGAGGCGTTGACCTGTAAGTCAGGAGCATGCGGGCAATTTGAGTGCGAATATCTCCAGGGCCAGCCTTCCGCAACTTGTTTTTGACAGTCTGCACTGCCCGCTCTGCAGCACCGTTTGACGCTGGATGATACGGCGGCACCAGCATTCGCCTCACCCCGTTTTTCTTGAGGAATGTGGAGTAGAGCTCACTGGTAAATGCTGGCCGATTATCCGACACGGCCACATCTGGAAGGCCTTGGTTTGCGAACATAATTCGCATGCAGGAAATAGTTGCTTCAGCCGAGGGTGTGGAGATTGGGAACACTTCAATCAACTTTGACAACGCATCGACTGCGATAAAAAAATAGGTGTTCCTGTAAGGACCGGCATAGTCCACATGCAGCCGTGACCACGGTTTCTCCGGGAACGGCCAGGGCATGACAGGCACTGGTCGTGACACTCTTTGATGCTCCTGGCAAATACGGCACCTTTGAATGGTTATCGCTATATCGTTATCCAAGCTAGGCCACCACACATGGCTACGCGCAACTGCCTTCATTTTGGACAGTCCTGCATGACTCTCATGCAGCAACTGGAGGACTTCCCTTTGTAAGGATTTCGGAACAATGAATCTGTTGCCCCACAATAGACAGTTCCCTTGCACACTCATCTCATGAAAGCGCGTCTGGTAGGGTCTTCCCTCTGACCCTAGGTTTATCAGGCAGCCTGACCACAACGCTGCTCTTACTTGCGACAGCACCGGGTCTCTGGAGGTGGCTGCCGCAACAGCATTTGACGACAGCACCCCTGGGTATACTCCTACCAGCATTAACACTTCGGCAGGGCAGTCAACAACAAATTCGGCAGTTGGCAGAGGTAGCCGGCTGGCATGTGCAATTTGTGAACCCGGCCTATACATCAGATCGTAACTGTACCCCGACAACAGCAAGGCCCACCTTAGCACTCTCGGGGAACAGGATTCGGGAACTGGTTTGTCTGCTGCGAGCAGGCCGAGCAGCGGTTTGTGATCTGTGACGGCCTCGAAATGCCGGCCCCATAAGTACTGCCTGAACTTTGTAACGCCAAATACAAGGCTGAATGCCTCTTTATCTAATTGGCTGTAGTTTTTCTCCTCGGTTGCCAGGCTGCGGGAGGCAAAATCAATGGGGCGCTCTTCTCCAGATTACTCTCGTTGCACCAGTACTGCTCTAATACCGAAGGGAGATGCATCAGTGACAAGCACAGTTGGCTTTCCTGGGTCAAAGTGTGCCAATATAGCAGCAGAGGCCAATAGCTCCTTGCTTCTCCGAAATGCCTGCTTTTCATCAGTTTCCCAGCGCCATGGTGTTCCCTGACGCCAACAAACTATTGAGCGGTTGTAACGCGGCAGAAAGGTTTGGCAAAAACCTTCTGTAAAAATTAACCAACCCGAGGTAACTCTGAAGTTCCTTGACCGCTCGGGGTGCGGGGGCTTCCAGCACTGCTTCAGTCTTAGCCGGGTTCGGACGCAGCCCAGCCGCACTAATGATATGGCCCAAGTACTGGACTTCTGGTTTCAAGAATTCGCATTTGGATAACTTCAGTCGCAGTCCCGCGGTTTTCAGGCGATCCAACACTCGGCCCAAATTTTCCCAATGCTCTTTGTCACTGGTTGCCGTGACCAGAATGTCGTCAAAGTACACTACGACATGGTCAAGGTCGTGCAAAAGATTTTCCATCTCTCGCTGAAATATAGCCGGAGCTGATGAAACCCCGAACGGCAGCCTTGTGAATCGGTATAACCCCCCTCGGAGTGTTAATGGTGACTAGATCTTGGCACTCCTCATCGAGTGGGACCTGCTGGTAAGCGTCTTGCAAGTCAAGCTTTGTGAACTTCTTGCCCCCTGTAAGCCGCGCAAAAGGTTCCTCAGTCCTAGGAATAGGGTAGGACTCGACGACCGTCACCGGGTTTATGGTAGTCTTAAAATCGCCGCAGACCCGAACCCGGCCGTCGCGCTTCAATACAGGAACGATGGGCGCGGCTCACTGAGAAGTTTTCACCGGTTTGACAACGCCTTCCCGTTCCATCCTCTGTAGTTCTTCAAAAACCCGATCACGCAAAGCAAATGGTAGCGGACGTGCCTTGACAAAACGTGGCTTCGCGCCCTTTTGTACGGATATAGAAGCTGCAACGCCGTGAAACGTGCCAAGCTGCTCCGAAAAAACTTCGTGATATTGGCTTACCAGGTCTTCCGTAGATTTCACGACGTTGACTCCTCCGTCTGAGCGATGCCTAGCTTCAAGGCCTTCATCCAGCTTCGTCCAAACAGCGTAGGACACGCCCCTTTCACGACAAATAGTGGTAGCTGGCGCTCCTTGTCGCCAAGTTTGACCATTGCTTCCAGCTTTCCCTGGACGCGTTTCATGTCGCCGAAAAAACTTCTCAGCTACACACTCGATGGCTCCAACGGCACCGACGGAAAAAGCTCGGCGAACTTGCCATCATCAATGGTCGACACACTAGCGCCGGTGTCCAACTCCATATCGAGCGTTACGCCGTTGACTTCAACCGCTATGCGCATTGGCTCCGAACTAGCTGTGTGAAGCGTCCACAAGTCGAAAACTTCGGGCTCTTCAGCAGAGACAGGCAGGTCGCCAGGTTGTTCACGCGACTAGACCGGCTGCGACTAGACTGGCTCCGGTCGAAATTTCTACTCCCCGGCTGAACTCTGCAAACTCTTGCAAGGAGCCCTTTTGGCGGCAGTTGTGACAGATCGTGCTGCCGTGCCTACACCAACGCGTAGAATGACCTCCCCCGCAACGAAAGCAACAGCTATCATTTTTCCCCGAGGCGACAACGTTCGCTTGCTCCGGAGCTTCGTCAGATAGTAGCTGTGCTTGCTGACAGCTCAATGCGCGTGAATCTTTACGCGCAGCCTCCATAGCTACGACGGTGTCCTTCGCAGTTTCGAAGGTTAAACACGTCGTTTCCAGCAGCCGTGTTTGCATGGTTACGTCATTGATTCCGCTGACTATCTGGTCGCGCAACATGCGCTCTCGGAATGTTGCGAAATTGCAGTCTTCGGCTAATTTCTTCAACGAGGCAATGTAGTCACTTACGGTCTCCCCCCTCTTTTCGATGCCTCGAGAAAAACTTGAAACTTGCCACTACTTCTGATACGCGAGGGGCGTAGCGCTTGCCAAGTGTGGTAAAAATTTCGGTCAGTCCTGCTTGGGCGGGCCTGCTTGGTGCTAACTTGAAGGCCTTCATCCCATCTTCGTCAGTCCTGCTTGGCGGGCCTGCTTGGTGCTAGCTTGAAGGCCTTCATCCCATCTTCGTCGCCGCTTGTGATAACCGGGTAGTTCTGGGCCATGCCGGTCGCCGGACAGAATCACACACACGTACGTTGGCGGGTTCCACACACCGACTGGCTGGTCATGTGCGCCGTATTTATTTCATTGCAACATCGACGCCCCCCGGGCGCCGGAACGGCAAACTAATCTTATCACAGGTGGCCAGCTCATAACTTCCTCTTGATGACGCTGCAGAAGCGACTTAACTTTTTTTCGCAGTATGCACAGGGGAGTTGTCATGCTGGAAAACGAAGTCATGTGGCTGGGAAGCACCATTCGTAGCATGAGGGAGTGCAACTCGCTCGAGGACGTTGTAGTATTTGTCAGCCGTGAATTTGCCTTCCAGCCTGACCAGACCCAAGGCCGTCCTTTGTGATGCAGTCCCACACGCTTAGAAGGGTCCTTCCATTTGCAGCGAGCCGCTGGACGTAGCAGAAGTAGTAAATAACAGATCTTTGCTGCATTGTGTCAGGCGATGCAAATAGTGCTTCTATTAATTCCACTTGGAACTTGTTACTCTATTTTCTGCGCTAGAAACGCTGTTATTAGCGTGTTAGACGCTGTATCACCTCACTCACTATTTTCATCCAACATCGAGCGTCCAGCGGGTGCCATGCAAAGCTTTCTGCGTAATAAAAGTGGAGATGGCTTCAGAAAACTGCAAGCATGAAAATTGGTCGCGTATCTGCGTGCTTCGCTGCAAATGTCGTCGAAAGACGATAGTCTTGTGCCGGCCGTGCTCCTATGTTTTGCCTTGCCTCAGACAGCGCCTACTCTACGTTGAATTGGCCGCATCTGGTTGGCATTGATAAAATAGAGGCGGCGCTGCGCGAGATATGGACGCCATCGAAAAACATGAGCTTGTGCTGAACCAAGGGCCACTGCCAGCGGCTGGACTTTATCGTCGGCAAAGCGCTTTTTCGTGCAAAGCGTCGCAGTTCATGCACAGCTTCGCATTTTCAGCACAGCCTAAAAGACACTAGGGTCTTTTGAATTACGTATCTGTGAATTTTCTAATAAAAGAACACACCACCTGATACTTACATATTAATGTTGTGCCTCAGGTATACGTAGTATTTGCTTTTTTGATCGAATATGTTCACAAGTATGAATGAAAATACCACTTCAAGATGGCTGGGCGTTTAGAAATTAGTTAAACTTTGGCCCTGCAGCTAGCTGAATCGGGTGACAGACAGACAGGCAGAAAGACCAAAATTTTTGCGTTTAAGTATCCCAAGAAAGACTATCGTCTTTAATAATTGACACCGCTCTTGACGGTTTTGTTATAATTGTGGCATAGGAGAACCGTGAAGTCTGATGTAATGTGTCATCGGTGATAACATTGGTATATGTTAGCGACTATTTCTATAAATTACTACCAGAAAATATTATGGATGCGTTTTTTAAGCTACTTTTCAAATATTAATTACTTGAGAGCAGTTTTTCTATGTTATCTACCGTCATAGGCTCTGCGTGAGTGTTGTATGAATGATACCGTATATTTTTTTGGCATTCCGAGCAACAGACGCACGTTTCTAACCAGCTATAGTCCGAACAAGAATTCCTTCAAGGAGCTACCTTATAGCACAGGAATATATTACCGAGTGCAGTCAGGGCGCCAAACACGCATCTTCTCGTCCCAGCAGGTCCTGAAAGTGGACTCGTCCGCGAAGATGACCTTCTTCCAGTCCTGCTGAATCCAGCCTGCGTGGCAAGGGGCAAACTGCAGTCGCTTGTCCTTGTTGGCGGTCCGTAGGATGACCTTCTGTGCCGCTGTTCGGCTTTTTCAGACCTGCCTGATACAGGCGGCGCTTCACAGTGCTCTTCGAAGCGTTCAGTCCAATATTTACCTTAATCTCTTGAGAAGAACACCTAGGGTTGTCCGCCATAGCTGCTACGATGGCAAGGTCTTCCTCAGGGCTCGTTGCTCGACGCCGTGGCTTGCGAGGAGCGTCCTTTATCCGTTGGTCGACCTTGTACGCTTGAACAATACGGTTCACTGTTTTAAGTGGTCTGTGCGTTAATTTTGCAATAGCGCGTTGACTGTAATTTCGTAGCCACAGTTCAACAATACACTGCCTTTCATCGTGCGGCACTCGATCCATCGTGGAATCGCAGCAATCGACGCCCACCAGAAAGTTTTCTCGAAGCGGGCAATTTATCTAACGAGAAGGCGAACGAAAGACGGCAATCCGGCTGATGTGTCAGGTGACATTTATCTTATTATAGATCATTCCCGTCATTTTCCTTCTAGCTCGAAAGAAAGCGACTATTTTGAAGATTTTGCGACTTTGGCCGCGCTTCGTGACGAGCTGAAGCGCGGCCGTAACTGTGGCAGACGACAAACGAGCGCCGCCCACAGCGTTCACTGCTCCTTCGCGAAACTAGTTGCCGCAGACGGCCGGCTGTGGCGCCGAGCAGACGACACGCGCTCCGGTGTTCCCTTTAGCAGTGAACCCCTCTGTACATCTTGACCAGCTTTCACTATCTGAAGCTGGACGAGTATTATGTAAGCTGTACTAATCAAGTACGATCTGCGCCTTCAAGGCTTCAGCGCTTGTGTTGTCCTTTTTAGATGTGAAGCATCTTATGGCGAAGCTTAATCCGGTGGTGGTGTGCGGCATGGCCTCCCTTACTGCGCATGCGCAAACCCTTTAAAAAAAATAAAAATAAAAAAAAACCTCTCCTCCCCCCTCTCTCTCCTCTAGGCATCCCTCCCCGCGGCAACCACACCCTCACTGCGCATGCGCCTCCCCTCCTCTCTCCCCTCCTATGCTCCCCCCTCTCTCCTCTAGGAATCCCTGCTTGGGCTCCCACTGCGCATGCGCGTCCCCCCCCTCTCTCACCTCTCCTACGCTCCCCCCTCTCTCCTCTAGGGCATCCCTGCCCACAGCGTCCACACCCCACTGCGCATGCGCGTCCCCCCCCCTCTCTCTCTCCTCTCCTACGCTCCCCCTCTCTCGCCTCGTGACGCCGACGCAGGCAGCGTCTGCTAGCGAGTTTCTTGGTTGAAAAAACCGACTGCTCGCGCTGCACAACCGTTCACTCTCCATCGCGTATATATGGCAATGGATCTTGACCTCCAAGGTGGTGCCGGTGGGAGATTTCTCCTGTGGGTTGTTGAACAATAAAAATTCGCAGCGTGCGCGTTAACTAAAAGCCCACTGCGGGTCTCTGTGTGCAGTCGGAATCTTCTGTCTCTCATTGCCCATTAGCAGCGATTGGCATGTTCCAGTAGGAAACACCGCTCCATCACTGCGTGCTTTGCGCCTCCTCAGTTTTCTCTCCTGCGCAACGCTGCGATAGCGCCAGCGTCAACGCCACGGCCAGTGTAAGCGTTAGCGCCCGCTGCTTCACATCTACACATGGTTCCCCTTTAGCGGGAGATGGTGTAATTTGTTTTCGTGTTCGTCTTCTAACCTGGTGTGCGCTGCCACACGCCGTGATGATGAACCTGCTAGCCCAAAAATATATTTCAACATTTTAAGCAAGGAAAAACCGCTTAGCACTTAATGTTCGCGCTTACTGGTTGGCTGGAATGTTCCAAAACTACTATGTATCTGGTAAGAACACCATCTATTAAGCCGAAAGCTTTTAATGTCTAGTGCTCACGTCCGTCCGTTCGTTTCCGTCCGCCCGTCCGAGCCCTGGCACGGTGCCAGGTGGCCGCCGGGGTGCGCAAACGGACGCCGGTCACGTCGGACTCTATAGCGCTCGCGCTTTGCTTGCGTTGCGTCGCTGTGCCCAGCGTTTCCAATCATGCAAGGAGGGAGACGCGCGCATCGCGTTCCATTCTGACCGACCCCGTCTCAATGGACACAGGCGTTCGCGGAACACACTTTGGAATTGACAAAGTGTCCGTCAATTTAAGCGCTGGAACGGGGATGGCATTTGCGCGATGCGCAAAGCGCTAGAAAACTCGAACGCATGCGAAAGGAGGCAGATTAGTCTGGCGGCGATTTGCGGTGAAAAATTAAAAAAAAGAAAACATGCACACATTCCGTTTGTGTGCCATCCCACTGAGAGTGTAAAAGAAGAAAGACATGACATAGTCAGTCGAATGGCCACAAGCTTTCGCCGAACACACTTTGGAATGTGCAAAGTGTCCTTAAATTTTTACCTTAAAGGGCCAGTAAACAACCCCGAGGTCCTAAAATTGTTATCAAGATAAATATGTGCGCTTTGGCTATGTGAACATGCTGCCGCAACAATTTTGCGAATACGTGCTATAATAAGGAAGTTACAGGGGTTAGAACATCCGTTTCAGCTGGTTTCAAATTTTCGCGCGGCCTCTCCACCCTTCTCCGCTGTAGGGAGGGCGGAGGCGTAGCCCGTCGTCGTGACTCCGCCCACTTCTGCAACGTGACACGACGTCCCTGTGACGTCATCGGCGCGCAGCCAACAACCGAGCAGGGCTTCCCTCACATGAGCACGTGTCATAGCGGCGCGGGAAGGAAGCGCGATGCGAAGAGTACCCTTCCCGTATCGAAAAAGTAACGAGACGCCTCTTTATCTCGGAGGCTTTCGTTCCGGCAATACCGCTTCCCACGGTAGTCTCGGGCTCTACAAAACGGCAGAGGGTGGCACAGGAAAATGAAAATGCGTACTGTGCGGCCGAAACTTTTAGCATGAGGTCTGCCTACTTTTCAAGTCCAGTCAATGGCAACCCTGACTTGATTGTTAGAAAAATGGTATGCACATAGCAGTTTGTGCAATTTAAACAGAGTAAATGCAGTCGGTGAACAATAACGAAATTAAAATTAAACCTAGCCGCAAACAGCACAATGTATACAAATCAATAAAACCGGTTACTGCACACTGTTGCGGTTATTTATTCAACATTTTGCATGAAAGCAAGCCAGACCAATAAAAGGAACAGTGGCAGGTGGACAGAAGGCGGCACAATACCGTGGCCCTCCTGGCACATGCTGTAACGTGGCGTTCAGCCTACGCCTCCACCAATTAAGCTACCGAGAGCAGCCGGGTCGATTCTAGCTTCCTGATTGGCGGCGCTTGCGGAGGCTGAACTTTCTCGTGCTGAAGCCTCTTCATTAAATAGAACCGCCATGACACCTGCAAAGACAAAGTACTTGTAAACAAATTCGACGCATTATTTGATGGAGGCTGTAAAATATGTTTTGCAAATGTCGAGGTCAGAACTTCAGGCAAGGAAAAATGGCGTGGTGAAATTATAGACGATCGGGTACAAGCTGTATGCTGTCAAGTTATTTCATTTTTAGTATACTGAATTCAACTCCCAAAAATTTAATGCTGGATCGCGTCAAATCAGAGTTTGGAACAGTTGACCCAACGGAGCCATTTTCCAGCGAAAAAAAGAACGGGGGCCTGGCGCATGGCGGCGCTGCCACGGTGGCCACTGGCCATACCATAGCTCTTTAAAACCTATCAAATCGGTTTTCATACTTGGACCGGCAACGCGGTGGATAGTCTTAATACTCAATATGTGTTCCTGTCCCAGTTATCATGACTCAATATTTATAAGATTCTCACGCAGATTACACTAACAATGCCAACGCATGGTGTACACAGTAACCATGAATTCGCCGGCATAATTTCGCTGGTAAATATAACTAGCTAAGTAAAAAATTTGCCGGCTTCACAATTGTTAAGTTTAGAGCAAACGTCTCACTCAGAGCGCTCTACATGTAACCTCCTCGATTCGGATTCTGTTGTTCCTGCTATTTTACCGGCTGCGCAACATTTTACAGAAAGGCGAAAATGACCTCATAACTGGAGAGACTACCCCAGGTGGTGTGTTATCAGAGATTGCGCGCATGGCGAGTGAGTAGCGGTTAACTTGGTGCCGCTGTAAAAACAATTGCGCGATAGCTCTGACAATGTGTGCAACAGAACTGGGCATTTAGAAGTATATATAATCTATGACACCCTAGTTCAAAGTCGCTTTTTCAATTAAGAATCCAAAAGGTGCTTTATTTATTATAGCTTTATTATTACAAATTTACTTTTATTTTCATTTGACCAAATAAGCGTAAATGACAAGAATACGCTTACGCGCTAGGCCATCATGGGCACCACGATGTTAACCTGTTCTAGGTATATCGCATTAAGATTTTCAAGATATTGGTTTAGGATAGTTGGGACACCCATATATTTAGTGAGTGACTCTTAGCGTTCTCTTTTCGTGTGTTTACACCTTTTTTATGGCTGGTACGGAGACAGAATACGTGAAGAGACCAATTGATAGTGAAAAAACATCCTGAGTGATTGTAATTGTTATTATTTAATGTGACGCCTAATACCACATTTATGTCTGTGACGCTAAAATATGTGCTACGTTACACTCTTTTCACAGGTTCTCCTCGGCCCGCGAATACCACTACAATGCCCGCTCACAGCGCCGATGAAGAAGTTCAACAGGCTTAGCCCTCATGTAAACAAATTACTTTACTTTCTAAGCTCTTTAAAACAATTCCGCATAAATTAGTGCCCTGCAGCTAGCATTTTAATGTCACGTGCCATTTAACAGATCTTAAAGTGCACTAGCGCGTCAGCTGAGCGATCTCGTTGATTGCTAGGGGACGAGAATCAGAGCGATGTATACCGAAAGGCAGGACGAGACGAGCGCTTCTCTGATTGCTTTCTTGCTTGTTTGTTGCTTCCTAAGAGGGATTAGTGTTTTTGAAAGAAAAGACTGTGAATTATCTATATTTTCCTAAACATACCATTTTTAACGTATAACCAATAATGTTGCTTAACAAGAAGTACGCTAATGATTAGTAACATTTAGTTAGCGCTTCATGTTTTCCACGATGAAGATTTCTCTATTACATATGGCTTAAGTGTTTATATATGCCATTAATAAGCTTAATGCCCAGCAATGTCCTTATCAGAGGCCTGTTCCCAATGCCCCAAGTTTGAATAAGTGAAGGATCGAGAACTAAATATGAACAAGTGATTACTTATGGAAGTAATCACTTCAATTATAAAAGTGGCTGGAATTTTTACTAGGTTTAAAAATCATGGTCAGATTTCACAAAAATACAGTATAATTAAGGTTTTTTTTCTAAATCTTCCAGCTTTCCTTCCAGCGGGTCGACAACACAAGACTTCTAGGTGCTTGCCCCAGACAGCCAGAAAAATCAACAACCTGGAGAAGATAAATTCAAGGCTTCAGAAGGCACTGTCGAGAATTGGCAAGAGAAAGGTTAAAAATTGGCCGCGTATCTGCGTGCTTCGCTACAAATGTCGTCGAAAGACGATAGTCTTGTGCCGACTGCACTGCATGAGCGGCATGAGTACCACAATTTAATAGCTGGGCTAGACGTTTTTCGGACGTTTTCCGGGCGCGCTTAGACGGACGCCGGCGTTTCTCCGCTGAAATTTGGTCGTCGGTCTTTTCTCTGCGTTCTCTGATCATGTCTTGTAGAGTGGGTCGTATTTCATCAAGCGGCCATATATGTTTTGCCTTCCCTGAGACAGCGCTCTTCTACGATGAATCAGCCGCATCTGGCTGGCATTGATAAAACAGAAGAGGACGCCATCTACAGCGCTACCGGGGAACATCGGTTTGTGTTGAACAATGCTGCTGCCAGGTGGCAGCACCACAGCCAGCCACAGCGTCGAAGTTAAATCACTGGGCGGAGACTTGTTTTGTACACAGCAGCGCCGCGTAATAAACACTAGGATCTTTATAATTACGTATCTATAGATTTTGTTTTAAAGGAACACTGTGAATAGTACTAAGGTATTGATGTTGTGCCTCAGGTATGCGTAATATTTGATTTTTAATTGCCCACGCTCACCCGTATGAACACATGCTTCTTGGTCATGATTGGAGGTCGTAAGGCAGGGGGGTTAAAGTTTGGCCAACTAGCTCAATCGTGTGACGTGCCGACAAACAGACAAACAGACAGACCAAAATTTCTCTGTTTAGGTATCCCAAGAAAGACTATCGTCTTTAAAATTACACCATCTCCCGCAAAAGGGAGATGGTGTAATTGAAGATGTGAAGCAGCGGGCGCTAACGCTTACACTGGCGGCGGCGTTGACGCTGGCGCTCATCGCAGCGTTGCGCAGGAGAGAAAACTGGTGAGGCGCAAAGCACGCAGTGATGGAGCGGTGTTTCCTATTGGAACATGCCAATCGCTGCTAATGGGCAATGAGAGACAGAAGACTCCGACTGGACACAGAGACCCGCAGTCCGCTTTTAGTTAACGCGCACGATGCGAATTTTTATTGTTCAACAACGCACAGGAGAAATCTCCCACCGGCACCACCTTGCAGGTCAAGATCCACTGCCATATATACGGGGTGGCCAGTGAACGGTTGTGCAGCGCGAGCAGTCGGTTTTTTCAACGAAGAAACTTGCTAGCAGACGCTGCCTGCGTCGGCGTCGCGAGGCGAGAGAGGGGGAAGCGTAGGAGAGGAGAAAGAGAGGGGGGGAAGCGCATGCGCAGTGGGAGTGTGGACGCCGCGGGCAGGAATGCCTAGAGGAGAGAGGGGGGAGTGTAGGAGGGGAGAGAGGAAGGGAGGCGCATGCGCAGTGAGGGCATGGTTGCCGTAGAGAGGGATGCCTAGAGGAGAGAGGGGGAGAGGAGGTCTTTTATTTTTTTTTGAAAGGGTTTGCGCATGCGCAGTAAGGAGGCCACGCGGCACACCACCACCACCACCACCGGATTAAGCTTCGCCATAAGATGCTTCACATCTAAAAGCCTTCCATGTCAGACGCATTGATTGCTATCAGACCCTACGTCCGCAAGACATTATTTAGATTGCTTGAGACGCAAATTAAAATTAATGGTGTGAAACGTAGAGCAAGAAGGTGGTCGCCCTAGCACCACCAGTTCGCTTTAAACTTGTACTTTCATGGTCCGAAAGCGTAGACATCTGTCCAGACTGATTGACATGCCAACTGTAAGGTCGCTAAAGCAGTGGTTATCAAACATTCAAATGACTCCCGGAGTTATTCCAACAGTTATGGAAGCCCCCGAAGAAGCGACCCGAAATTGGCATTTAACAGATCATGCGCACATTAATATTTGAGAAAATGTCGTTCAAGGAACATCTGCAGTACGATACAAAGCATGACATTGTGATGGGTTTCCCGGATAACGGTACGCAAAGAACACCAGGCGTGGAAAATTCAGCGCTCCTGATACTTGTGGCAGGCATTTCAAAAACGTGGATTCAGCCTGCTGCTTACACAGTATCAAGGACCCAAACGCCCCCAGATACTCTTCATCATCTAATCATGACATTAATCAAGCAGCTGCAGGGAGCCCGGTTGTTTGTGAAGGCGCTCATCTGTGACCAGGGAAGAGGGGGAGCAACATCACTTTGGCAAATAAGCTAGGTGTGACGCCTGAAGAGCCATTTTTCGTGCTTGAAGGCCATAAAGTTTCTTTCTTATATGACACACCACACTTACTTAAATGGGCGAGGAATAATCTCCGCGCACCTCACAGGCTCCATATCGTGCAAAAAAATGTTGATTGGTCTTTCATTACGCAACTATACGAAAGTTCGCATCCTCTCAAACTCAAATTGGCGAAGAAACTAACAGACAACCACATTTACCGGAAGCCTTTCAATAACATGAAAGTTAAATATGCCAGCCAGGTGATAAGCGAATCGGTC
Source organism: Rhipicephalus appendiculatus (assembly GCA_030522465.1). NCBI lineage: Eukaryota > Metazoa > Arthropoda > Arachnida > Ixodida > Ixodidae > Rhipicephalus > Rhipicephalus appendiculatus. The sequence continues at coordinate 40,699 of JALIZH010016731.1, forward strand.
TCAGTGGCCATTCACGTATTTGTTGCTCTTGGCGTCTTGCCGGCATCCGCCAAACCAACAGCTGATTTTTTTCGAGAAGATAGATAAGTTATTCGACTGTCTCAATATCTCTTCTATAAAAACAGAAAAAAAAAACAGTGACAAGGTACGTTATGCACTTTCGGAAGGGTCAGAACACCTAGCCTTTTTTCGGGAGAGCCTGTCGTGGGTTGAAAGCTGGAAATTGGACGGGCCTCGGCAACCACACACAATTGAGGCATATAAGGTCACCTTAAAGGCTATCCTTCTCCTCTGGGACGACCTCTTCCAAGAGTTTGATTTTGATGTTCTTTTGACTCGCTGGCTACAGCAGGACACCCTGGATAATCTCTCCGGGCTGGTTAGGTTAAAGCATCGCTGTAATGACAGCCGAAATGTGCTTCAGTTCACATCAGGTCTCAAACGCATTTCTGTTGGCAAACTGGTTGCCCCTTTTTTCAGAAGGAAACTGTGAACAGGATCGCAGCACTGTGTTGGCACAAATGTCAGAGCTGCCTCATTCGCTTGCTACTACTTGTGATGCAGCATCAACAATTTGTATGCTTTCTCATGAGGAACAGCCAGCTAGCCATAATATAGTAGAGGATAACGTACTCTACTATGTTGGGGGATATCTTGTGCGGCAATGTTTGTTGCACAGGCCTCCACAATGTGTGTGCAGTGCCCTTTCGAAAAATGGTAACCGCCAGCTTTGTGCATCAGACCAGTATTTTGCTATATTTAAGGCAATAAACATGTCCTCAGATTTATTTGGCAATGTAACTGTGCCTTGTAACAATTGCTTTCAGGATATTAAGGCCATGGAAGCTTGCTTTTTTCGAATATATCGGTGTTGTGGCGCACCTGCCTAATGTGAATGAAGTTTTGGCAGGCATTTTGTACAGTTATATGGGAAGGCAAGAATTCTGCTCTGAAGAGTGCAAGAAAGCCTTTGTGCATCTCTTTGCAAGGATTCGCCTGTTGTGGCATATTCGCTTTGTGAACATCTCCTTGGCTAAACAACGCACCAGAAAATCTGCTGCAGCACAAAAAATGCGAAAATTTTTGTAACTTTTAGTATTCCGTTTGGATAATTTGAAGTCATCATTTTCTGCCTATACAGCGGGCATGTGTGTGTACAATTCATTTGCTTGTATTTTGTTTTGTTTTTTCATTAAACAATATAGTTATGTTACGCTGAAGAATGCATAAACCCTTCGTGTTATTTTATCGGAACATCCTATAGTGGCTTCAATATTTTGTAAATTTTTGCTTAAGCTTTTATAAAAAACCTGCGGCTCAATAGAAAATGTAACAACGTCTAACTCCGGTACCTTATGGTTTTTGTATCCATTTCCTCTTGCATCCTAAGTGTGCGCTGTGCCGTATTATCTTGTCCCACTCACGGGATGATTTTATATCGGGGTAGGTGCTGTGAACTTGTGTGTAGTTATTACTGTTTTTTTTTGCTTCGTAAACACCGTATATGCACTTGCTTGATACCTAGTTATTATCATGCGGGTATGTGCGGAGCACTTTTGTGTGCGACTAAAAAACGTAAAATATTGAAGTTGCGTCTTTACTGTATGAATCATACGTTTAGGCAATAAAACATTCAAACAAACTCTGCTCTTTATTCTCGTCTAATTTACGTGTACACGTAAACAAAAAACGAAGTCTTACTTAGAATAAGTGCTGCAAAAATAGGTGGATGGGCCAACTTTGATCACTCGGAACGCAACGATTGCCGTTTTGATCATGTGGCGGGTTGCGCAACAGGAAGAAGGTGGCGCTCTCGCCATCTGAATACCTTCCACTCGCTCAATTTAGCCTGCTGGTGCATCCCAATTGAATTAGGCGCTAAATCCCCCCCCCTCCGCCACTCAGGTCCTCAGTTCTCATCAAGAAGGCGCCCCCAGTGCGTGTCTGCAATGCGCCGTCATGTTTTAGAACATCAGGCGTTCGTCCGACGCCGCCAGAATATCACGTTCCATGGATGGTATAGGAAGTTTCACTCTCCTGTCTTAAGTGCATCTAAATATGTGTTGCCTAGCTCTAGAAGAACAGAGTTGGGTACTTTTTAGTGTTTCACAGATGCGGATGCGGTCTCTAAAACGTACTGTGCGCGCGTGTGCACACCGTGGAGCGTACGTGCGCGTGCATGCGCGTAAATGGGCATCAGTGCTTTTGAAAGTGAAAAGTTTAACTGGCTCATTAGTCGCGGAATGTGATCATCCCACCGCTCGTCGTCGACAACACCTGCGGTAGCAAAAATCAGAAAGTGGCAGACTACACCTCAACCGTTCAATATAAAGCACGTAAAAGTGTATTAAGCACGAAGTAACTAAGAATAATTCAAAAGTCCAAATTAGGGTAATTAAAAAGATCAAAACACGCACATCACAAGAAACGCTTATTAAAGCTAGCTAATGTGCTTTACTAAGTAAATAAACGTAATTACTAATTAGAAGTTTTTAAGATGAGCACGGTAATACAGCGCGGTAAACAATTCGAGACTGCGTGTTAATAGTGGTCACGCCAAATTAAAAAAAACATTATGAGTTCTAAAGTGTATGGCACACTAATTGTAATGAATTCAAGGCTCCGCAACAGCGAGTATGAAATTAATGAAATAAGCTTACGGTCAAATAATAGTGAAATAATTAATTTCACTATTATATAATTAATAATATATTTCACTATTATATAAATAATAATAATTATATAATTAATTTCACTAAGAAACGAAATGACAAAAACGGGTCAACACTTATGTCAGCAAAGTCGTCTCGAGTATCGATAAGAGGGTTCACATAGCTTTTATTTATTTATTTATTTGCTTTTGGGGCGTTTATTTTTTCAGATACGTCTGGCCTGATACGTTACTAGATTTGTCATGCGTGACTGCGAATAGCGCGGTAAAAGCTTGCAGTTTTCGTCCGATGTATTCGTGAGCAGTTTGCGCGCCCTATGAATTCATAATTTCTTTCTGCGAAATGCCCCAGATATGCTACACATTAAGCATTATTTAATGTAAAGCATGGTGAACTCACAGGTCACCACTGAGTTATAGGCACTCGTGGATTCCATCCACCCAACCTATCCAGGAAGCATGACTATCTAGTAGAATGAATGCATGCAGATTCCGCCGAGAACGCGCGACAAGAATTGCGCGTGCGTTTATAGATTACACTGCAGAGCGCGCGAGCACGCTTTCGCATACAGGCCCCTATATTTCCCAGATGTGTTATCGCAGCGCTAATAGACACAAACCGTACGTTTTTAACGCAAGGCTACGCCTATCTATATACAGCGAGGCTTGCTAGGGATGCCTTGCATGCGCAGACCATGGCTGTATTTTTCCGCGGGTGTGTTCGCCGTCGAGCGGCCACCGCTGCGGCGCTCGGAATTATTTTGGGAGCACCTGTGCGCGTGTATCGCTTGCAGTTTGACTTCTCGTTTACTAGGCACAGGTTCGCCCAAATAAAAGGTTCGTCTAAAACGCGCCGACTGCCGCCTTCGTCAACGTCATGACCCCGTGACACTATACTCTTAGTCACATGCAGGGTAAAAGTCACATGGACTCACCGCAAGCTAATACAGCGAAAATTAGAAGAAGAACTCCGATACGCAGGGCCATTGTGCCAGATATGTCCTCCAAGGAACGCGATATTACAGTTATGCGTACGGTCCTGATTCAGGGCAGTCCCGCATCTGTGGAAAGATTGCAATAAGTCACATTATTAAAAAGCCGTCGTATCTTTCAGAGATGTTAATATTAATACAGGGAAGAAGGACGTTGCAAATGAAAGAGGATGAAGTGGTTGCTCGGAATAGGGATAAACAGGCAGTGGGTAGGGATCATAGTTTTTTAAATGAGACTGGAAGTTTCGTGGGCCGTTCGGCAGACGCTTAACGCGCGGCGCTGTCGTTAAAATGTACATCTTTAACTTTTCAACACGAGACACAAAGATTGTTTTTACTATTTTTTTTTTGCAGTGAATTCCTTTTTAAACGTATAAGGATGCGCGCGATGTGAATGGTGTCGGTGTTAGCTCCTTTCGTGCAGAAGCTTCGGCAGAGATTCTGAGAACCTGTTCTCCGTAATTTAAGGGTAGTACCTAACACTGTCAACGTCTGTAATCAGCCCGGCCTCTCATAACTACGTTTTTTTCTAACAAAGCATTCCAACTAGAAATTTGAATGCCTAACTAAATAAGCTCTTGACCCGCGGTGCTACGATTGCTTAACACGATTGATCAAATAATTATAATTCTGTTGGTCATTCAGCTACTTCGGAAAGCTTCATCAGAAAAAAAAAATATTCATATTCGCTCACGCATTCATCTGTACGATGTTGTTTTGTTAACATGTGACACTTACTCGATTTTCAAGGCCAAAAAAATGGGACTATTTAGAAACAAACTGGCGCAGCGGGATTGTTCAGGTTACGTATAGGTAGATTGGATCATATATTTTTGACGACATTTCTGCATCTCAGAGGATACCATTCTGGTAGTGCAGTGCTATAAAGTGCAAAGACGAAGTTCTGTTAATATCAGGCGCGCTCGCATGGAACTACAAACGCGTGATTCCGTATTGCTCACCAATGACAACAGTATAGCACTTGTCGTAAGAAAAGGGAATCGACAATCCCTCGTTCGTTGCAGGAAGCCACAAGGAAATCCACGATTCCCCTCTCCCAAGCCTTCCGCCACCTTGCGGAATTCCGGAGAACTTTTTTGCGATATGCTAATCTTGTGCCTTATTATCATCACAAAGGCGGGCTCGATGTTTCCCAGAAATACAGGTATATGCATTCGAGTCAATGCGATATATCCTTTTTCAATAACTTTGGCTATCTTCTACTCTTTCATTTGGCTCTGAGTTTTTCTGTACTTTATGGTAACATTCACTATCATGAAAGTAGGCGTGACAATTAGAAAGAGCTTCTTAGTCATCTCACACTCTGATGATACCGACTGTATACTGCCACATTTCAAGTAACAATACAGAAAATAAGGTTCCTTATGGGCGCCCGCGAGCCAATTCATATGTATTACAATACTAGCAACGTATAATTGCTCACAAATTTAGTGCCAGCCGCATGATATCGCCAGTTCATCTTGCAGGTATGCCGGGTTTCTTAAGGGAAATGGCTCAAAAGAACCAACGTGAGGGATACTTACCAAACCTCCAGCAGTGTTCAACAGGGCAGAACTGACGCCGAGCTCGCTCTTTTTATACACAATGCTTGTTCTGTTGTCTGCGTTGTAGATAATATACAACGAACAACATGACTACACTAGACAGATGCCTGCATGCTTCTCCAGTGGACATACAGATATGTGCCCAGCCGATTACACTTTAATTAAACTCGATATTTTCCTCTCACTGTCCCTGAGCCAAACATAACAATGCAGCTGTTCATACTGCCGGATCACGGCTACACGAGGCAGCACGTGAGGTTTTGAAAGTGTCATTCCTTTCAAAAATACCGAAATAACTGTCTAGTCTCACATGCATAACATGTTTCACCCTTCGCGAACAATATTTTTTTTTCCCCTTAGAACGCTTTTTTTTTCATTTGACCTGATTAAAACGTCAAAGGAATAGAGTTAGAAAACCAGCAAAGTGGTGATCACGCTACGCACCACGTCGAAAATGGAAAAAACACCGCGGACACTGGACGAAGGAAGATGACACGAGGACGAGCGCTCACTGCCAACCGAAAATTTTTTAATGAGGAAACCACGTTTATATAGGAACAGGAAAGCATATAAACATATTAAAATTTTAAACACGTGCATGACGTCAGATAGCGGACTTCCTTGTCTAGCAGATCAAGCGACAGAACGCCTACGCGCTTCTCGCCCATAATAAAGGCCTCGAAGATCTCTCTCGCATGCTTTTGACGATAACGTTTTAAGAAGGTGAAGTCAAATAGGCTGGCAGTGCACCTATTCAGGGCACAATTCGCGGAAAGTTTAGTTCCTGTGCCGGTCTTTAATGAATTCGCGTG
>JALIZH010016732.1:0-32279 GCA_030522465.1 Rhipicephalus appendiculatus
AAAAACTGTCGTGTCATCGGCGTAAGAGACAAATGTTGCGTTATTTGTGCAGTGTACAATGTCATTTATATAAATCAAAAATAAAAGTGGCCCTAAAATACTTCCTTGAGGCACACCAACAACGACCGGCTTCCTTGCAGATATTTCATTGTTGGCATCTACGAATTGTGTCCTGTCTGAAAGATAGGATTTTAGAAGAGCATGCGCTGTCCCACGCACACCATAGTTTTCTAATTTGCCGAGAAGGATGGAATGATCGATTAAGTCAAATGCCTTAGAAAAGTCGACGTATATGCCTAATGCCATTTCTTTACGACTAAATGCATCTATAATTATTTCTTTATGAGTCAAGAGGGCTGTTTCAGTAGAGCGATGCTTCCTGAACCCATGTTGAAAATCTTGAAACAAATTGTGGTGATTAAAAAATGATAACAATCTGATATGCATTAATTTTTCGATTGCTTTTGAAAACACTGGGATTATTGAAATAGGTCGATAATTGTTTATTTTCCCTTTATCACCATGCTTGTAAACTGGAACAACGCGTGAGATCTGCATTTGTTTTGGAAATACACCTGTAGATAATACTAAATTATAAATATGGGTAAGAACAGGGCATATGATGTCAAGCACATACTTTATGGGGCGAATCTGGATACCATCGGCGTCCAAGGAGCGGCTGTTGCCAATATTACTGAAGCAAGAAAAAACTTCTAGTGGGGTAGTTGGGGCAAGAAATAGAGTGTTACTGAACGCGTTTACAGGCAGGAACTGAGCATAGTTGTCAAGGCCATCAACAATATTTAACTGAGGTTTCAATGAAAATAAATCATTAAATGCATTCGGTATCGCGTTTCCCGAAAGTTTTTGACCATTATGACTCAAAACGTCCGGAAGAACTGAAAGTGAAGTAGGCTTTAACAAAGCATTCAGTTTGCGCCAGACCACATCACTTTTTTGATTGACTGGGTCACTAAACATTGCTACGAAATAAGCATCCTTTGCAGACCTGAGCTGACTTGTTAAACTATTTCGATATTTCTTAAATTCTCTTAGTAGGGCTGGATCTCTAGACTTCACAAATTGAGCATACAGGGCATGTTTGCGTTTAACCATACCAAGAAGCTCAGGCGTTAGCCAAGGTTTCCGTGCCTTGGATGCCCGTGCCATTTTTTTCTTAGGGAAATGTTCATGGTAAAGAGTTTTGAAAGTGCTAATAAAAGCAGTGTATGCAAAGTCACTATCTTTCGCTTGGTAAACGCTATGCCATGCCTCTTGGGCAATAGCTTGGCGAAATGCTTCAAGATTCGATGAGGTGATAGATTGAATAAGAACTGGCTTTTTAGTTTTACTAGCAATAGAGTGCATTCGATTTACCAGTAGTATAATACCTAGGTGATCACTAATGTCAGTGTACACAACGTCGGCCTCTAACAAGTCGATGTTAATGTTTGAGATGAATACATCTAATAGGGATGCGCCATCGATAGTCACGCGTGTTGCAGAAGATATCGTGTTTGAAAAACCGTAAGTTGTGATGAGTGAATGGAAATCTTTTTGTAGCAGGGACGATGAAAGCATGTTTATATTGACGTCACCACCTAAGACCAGGTTGATTTTCTCTTTTAATGAATAGCTGAAAAGCTTTTCATATATATGATATTACCGTTTAGTTCATGTTCCTCATCTTACTTAACTAGGTAAAGACATTCTTCGCATTTGGCAATATGAGCAACGCAACTTCGTTGACATGCTAAATGGTACTTTCACTTACCATGTACAATGTGCAGTTCTCCCAGGAGGTCATAAAGAGGCGTCTCTAAGGGCGTAACTTCAGGCAGTACGTTTGTACCAGTTTCATCGTTGGGATTTTGGTCCATCGAGTTACCTTTAGAGGGTAATCCAACGGGCACCGTTTTTGAAGAATCTAATCTGCCAGCTTCACCAACACCTTGGCGTTGTCCAAGGTTATTTTCAGGTATTACTGAGAGTGGTGTTTTATTTGCTTTCGTTGTGCGAGTGTCACCGGTACCTTCCTGCTCACGAAAAGCATTTTCAGGATGTAAAGCTGTAGATACCGTTTTTGAGGAAGCCGTTGTATCAATTTGGCGGATACGCTTCCAATCGGAAAGATTATCGTCAGGCGTTAGTCGCAGGGGTGGAGTCCGACCAGGATACGTTGTACCCGTAACACCAGTGCCTTTCTGGTCACCAAGGCCAATTTCACGGGACGAAATAATGGCTGCCGTCTTCGAAGGAGCTGTTGTACCAGTTTTGCCTCTGCCTTGCGGCTCTAGAACATTACCTTTATTTGTTAATACCTGAAGCATAGTTTCGGTAGACATAATTGTTCCAATTTTATGATTATAGTTCTCCTCGGGTGTATTGTTAGGCTCAAGCTCGAGGGCCATACCTTTAGCAGATGTGGAACTACCTTTACCGGTGCCTATCCGCTCACTAAGGAGCATTCCAGCAGACAGTCCAGGGTGTAGAAACTTTGAAAAACCTGTCGTGCTTTCAGCAGCGGGGCCGTCCTCGTCCATCAGTTTTCAAGAGGTAACTTTAGGCGGTATACTCCCCGAATGATCCGTCATAGCGAGGTCAATGGGGTGGTCTCGATCATACGTCACAAGAGTACTAACACTTCCAAAAAGTATTACCGCGACGTATTGCAGCGCTATTGCATTTTTACTTCTTGTGGCTCTTGCTTGTAAGCTAAAAAAATATAGTGCCATATTGAACAATTCCAGTATTTCTGCCTACCTTGGAGGGCAGCTTTATTGGTCGTACTGAAGGGAAGCTGAAGTATTAGAGTATATTCTTTCACTTGTTTATAGATTGTGCTGCATTCGATCGCTAGAGAGACACATGCGTTTCTATTTGTGTATAGTCTTCTCGCAGCACCATTGTTTACTTCTACAGCATCTTATTGTTTCACTGTAGGATATGTGTTACCAAGATTGAGAAAAAACATGCCAAGTGACGAATACAGTACGGCCTTAAAAATAGGCAATGCTTTGTTTCTATACACCCACAACTGCTTTTCTAGACTGTTTTTGTTTCCCATTGTAAAATTATTCGAACAAAAGACCGCTTTGACTTCCTTTCTGAAGGAACAAAACAACAGCGAAGTCTGTTTCATTTAAGATGTCACGATTTGTTTACTTCTTCATCGTACTGGTGCTCATCGCTGCCATTTCTCTTCACTGTTGTAGTACTTCGAAAGCTGCTAACCCATCTACGCACTTACTATTGCATTTTATATCGAACAGCTCTGGTTACAGGACAAGGATGCATCCGGTCCAACGTTCTCCTGACACTGCTGCTTATAATTAATTTGCCTCGACTTGGACAACGTGGCTCCCCATAAATTTTATTTTATTGTTATTTTAACAAGAAAGCGTTTTATGGCGGGGTCCACCAAAACTTTAGTGACGTATTTCCGTCACGGATATGACGTTTATAAAAAGTACGCTACCAAATCAGAAAGACAAAAAACTATAGGAAAAAAAATTTCGTCCGCCCGGAATCGAATGTCCGACTTCTTGGGCCGCGGCGAAATGCGCCCGGTGCTCTACCGAGTAAGCTACCCTAGTGAATAAATTCGTATGTACGGAAGATACGCATCTGTACGTACGAAATTATGGTATTACGGATCCGCATGGTACGGATCCGCATCATAGGGATGGCATAATCCATAACTATGGATTATACGGATCCGTATCCTCCGTATATACGGCTTCCATTTATACGGAAATATGGTAGTATGGATGCCGTATCATACGGCTGCTCGTGCGAATTTTTGGTCGTGCGCAAACCGCATGATACCGCTTACATATATACCTTTTCCGCATCAGATGCGATATGATTTTGTGCCGTCCATTTCAGGATACTAAAATCTATCTTCTGTAAGGAAAAACTGACTTTTACAAGAGTTAATTGTTGTGTGATTTTTGGTTTAGCGAGTCCATACAACGCCGCAAAGGTCTTCCATTAAGTCAGAACTTGTTGGAGGACAGCTTAATCGAGAGATCAAAGTAAACTGAATAATGTTTATTCTGCACATGTACGCGCAGAATAAGCCTAAACGATGTGCACTGTCGGATGACAACACCCTCGCATGCACCACGCAGAATAACCACAAACAATGCGCACTATCAGACAAGACGACACCCTGGCACGCACCACCAAACACACACTTGTTCACGTCTGCCACCACTGGTTATGCTCCATGTGTCGAGAATGTATAAACAGTGGCAGTTCTCACACGCAGAGTAAGCATAAACAATGTGCACTGTCAGGCGACACGACACCCGGGCACACACCAATCAGAAAAACTTGAAGGACACTTTGTACATTATAAAGTGTGTTCGGTGAAAAGCGTGTGGCCATTCCACTGACTATGCCATGTCTTTTTTTCTTTTACACTCTTACTGGGATAACACACAAACCGAATGTGTGCGTGTTTTCTTTTTTTAATTTTTTACCGCGAATCGGAGCGATACGCGAGACTAATCTTCCTCCGTTCGCATGCGTTAGTATTTTCTCGCGCATTGCGCATCGCGCAAACGCCATCCGCGTTCCAGCGCTTAAATTGACGAACCCTTTGTAAATTCTAAAGAGTATTCCGTGGATTCATGTGTCCATTGAGACGGCGTCGGTCAGAATGATTGCAAGGGCTGGGCACAGCGACGCTACTCAAGCAAAGCGCGAGCGCTGTAGACTCCGACGCCATCGCCGTCCATTTGCGCACCCCGGCGGCCACCTGATTCCGTGCCAGAGCTCGGATGGACAGACGGACGGACAGACGGAGGGACAGACGAAAGGAGAAACGGACGGACGGACGGACGGACACCGGACGGACGTGAGCATAAGACATTAAAGGCTTTCGCCTTAAAATTACACCATCTCCCGCTAAACGGAACCATGTGTAGATGCGAAGCAGCGGGCGCTAACGCTTACACTGGCGGCGGCGTTGACGCTGGCGCTCATCGCGGCGTTGCGCAGGAAAGAAATCTAGGGAGGCACAATCACGCAGTCATGGACCGGTCTTTCCTAATGGAACATGTCAATCGCTGCTAATGGGCAATGAGAGACAGAAGACTCGGACTGGAAACAAAGACCCGCAGTCCGTTTTTAGTTAACGCGCACGCTGCGAATTTTTGTCGTTGGACAACGGACAGGAAAAATCTCCCACCGGCACTACCTTGCAGGTCAAGATCCAGTGCCTATATATACGGGGTGGCCAGTTAACGGTTGTGTAGCGTGAGCAGTCGGTTTTTTAAAGACGATAGTCTTTCTTGGGATACTTCTTCGCAGAAATTTTGGTCGTCTGTCTGTCTGTCCGTCTGTTTGTCTGTCCGTGACCCGATTCAGGGACTCGGCCAAAGTTTAACCACTTTCTCAACGCCTAGCCATCTTGCACAAGTATTTTTGTTCATAATTGTGAACATTGTCGATCAAAAAGCAAATGTTACGCATGTATGAGGCATAACATCAATACATAAGTAGTTGCTGGTATGTTCCTTTAAAAGAAAATACATATATACGTAATTCTGAAGACCCCAGCGTTTCATAGGCTGCGCTCAAAAAGCGACGCTATAGGCGAACTGCCGTGGGTCCTGCGCAAGGTGATGTTTCTCGACAGCACTGCCAGATGGCGTAAATGTCTCACGCAGCGGCTCCTCTATTTTATCAAGGCCAGCCAGATGCGGCCGATTCAACATAGAGAAAGCGCTGCCTGAGGCAAGGCAAAGCATTATAGTACGACCGGCAGAAGACTATCGTCTTTCGACGACATTTGCAGCGAAGCACGCAGATACGCGGCCAATTTTTTAATCAAGAAACTCGCTAGCATGCGCTGCCTCCGTCGGCGTTGAACGGTTGTGCAGCGCGAGCAGTCGGTTTTTAGATGTGAAGCATCTTATGGCGAAGCTTAATCCGGCGGTGGTGTGCCGCGTGACCACCCTTACTGCGCATGCGCAAACCCTTTCAAAAAATAATAAAAAAAACCTCCTCTCCCCCTCTAGACATCCTTCCCCGCGGCAACCACACCCTCACTGCGCATGCGCCTCCCCTCCTCTCTCCCCTCTTACGCTCCCCCCTCTCTCCTCTAGGCATCCCTGCCCGCGGCGTCCACACCTCCCACTGCGCATGCGCGTCCCCCCCCTCTCTCTCCTGTCCTACGCTCCCCCTCTCTCTCGCCTCGCGACGCGGACGCAGGCAGCGTCTGCTAGCGAGTTTCTTGGTTGAAAACGACTGCTCGCGCTGCACAACCGTTCACTGGCCCCGCATATATGGCACTGGATCTTGACCTGCAAGGTGGTGCCGGTGGTAGATTTCTCCTGTGCGTTGTTGAAGAATAAAAATTCGCATCGTGCGCGTTAACTAAAAGCGGACTGCGGGTCTCTGTGTGCAGTCGGAGTCTTCTGTCTTTCATTGTTCATTAGCAGCGATTGGCATGTTCCAGTAGGAAACACCGTTTCATCACTGCGTGCTATGCGCCTCCCCAGTTTTTCTCTCCTGCGCAACGCTGCAATGAGAGCCAGCGTCAACGCCGCCGCCAGTGTAGCGTTAGCGCCCGCTACTTCACATGTACACATGGTTCCCTTCATCGGGCGATGGTGTAATTTTTTCAATCAAGAAACTCGCTAGCAGACGCTGCCTGCGTCGGCGTTGCGAGACGAGAGAGGGGTAGCGTAGGAGAGGAGAGAGAGGGAGGGGACGCGCATGCGCATTGGGGGGTGTAAAAGCCGCGGGAGGGATGCCTAGAGGAGAGAGAGGGGGGAAGGAACGCGCATGCGCAGTGGGGTGTGGTTGCGGCTGGGAGGAATGCCTAGAAGAGAGAGATGGGGGAGCAGACGCGCATGCGCATTCAGGGTGTGGACGCCGCGGAGAGGGATGCCTAGAAGAGAGAGGGGGAAGCGTAGGAGAGGAGAGAGAGGGGGCAGAGAATGCGCATGCGCAGTGAGGTTGTGGATGCCGCGGAGAGATGCCTAGAGGAGATAGGGGGAGCGTAGGAAAGAGAGGGGGGGTGGGGACGTGCATGCGCTATGGGTGTGTAAACGCCGCGAGCGGGAGGGATACATAGAGGAGAGAGAGGGGGGAGCGTAGGAGAGGAGGTGCGTGGGGAGGGTTTGCGCATGCACGGTAAGGGTGGTCAGGACGCGCACCACCACCACCACCACCGGACGGACGGACGGACGCCGCACGGACACCGGACGGACGTGAGCACGAGACATTAAAGGCTTTCGCCTTAATAAGCATAAACAATGCACACTGTCAGATGACACGACACCCTGGCACACGCCACAACACATGCACTTGTTCACACCTGCCGCCACTGACCATGCCAGATATGACGAGAATGTAGAAACAGCAGCAGATCTCACGCCGCACTGCAAACGGAATGACACTAATCTGCCACCCTTATCTACAATGAAGGCCTGGCATTCACACTGGCAATAAAACTGAAGCTTTATTCTGCACGCGTATTTACGTATGCAGAATAAGTAAAAACAATGTGCACTGTATGCGAAACGACACGACACCACTGTACTGGCACGCACCACCGCACACGCACTTCTTCAAGCCTGCCACCACTGACCATGCTCAATATTATGAGGACGTATAAACAGCAGAATCTCTCACACAGGTCATGCTGTTGGGAGGTAATCGCATTGACCCGCCATCCTTAACTGCAATGAAGGCATGGCATTCTCACTGACGGGTAAACCTTTGAAGCTGTAATGCCAAGCAAGCGGGAAACGGGGTGGAGCAAGCAAAGTCTATGGTGACACAAAAATAGGTGATTCTCCGATATAACTATAGTTGTGGCAGGTCGCGTCATGCACCTTCGGGTTCCCAAGGGGTTACGAGGTCCTGCAGATTATAAACCTTTCTTGCAGGAACACACACAGCCACCTGCCACCATTTGGTTGCAATGTAGGCAACAGCTAGCCGACGGGCGCCTATTCACTGCCGCACAACCACAGGACATCCAACGCCTAGCTGGTTGCGAAGGGCAGGGCAGCCGATTCAGCACTGGCGTTCCAGGTATCCGCATAAACTTGTAGGAGAGGCACGCGCAGGTCCGAGTGATGGCAATGAGGTGAGCACAGAAACCGTCGTTGCTGTCACCAGTGTTCGCCCAGACCAGGCCTGAGCAAGACACCAAGTGCCACTGAAGGGTCGAGATAACTTTTCCCGTGATGTGGCTTCATGTTAGGGGCACAAGTGTGCGAGATGACCAGGTGCTAGAGGCTGAGCTCCCTTGGCAGCAGCCTTGCCCGGCTGCGTCTAGCCATGCTTGGTCATGGCCATAGCCTGTCGTACGTCGATGAAGCTTTTGTTTACTCTGTCCGATGGCTACAAACGCTTACGGGTATATCAGCAAAGAATCGCAGCAGCAAGGAAACGTCGCAAGCGCAATTGCTTAAAGCGGCAGCGTGCGATACACTGGCAGGAGCGCCTCAAGCCACGAAAGACAAGCCCAACGTAGGTGGGGGGCGCTCCGCGGTGGAATGTAGCGTAATAGGTTGAGAGGGAAAGACGACGGTCGCCGAGGGAGCGTTTTACGGGCACAGAAAGTATAGAGGAGGCTATACTCCTCTGCACCTAAGAGGGTGGGAGGCCCCTCCCTCTTAGGTGACAAGAGGGAAAAGCCCCCTCCCCCCCCCCGTGCGCTCGCCTATGATCATGGGTTCAGGTAGAACACCATGCTTTCCGTATACTACTTATTGCCACGTGGATCTTTCCGTATAGCACATACGGATTCCGTTTGTTCTTTTCGTATCCCATGCGGTTTCCGCATGTTCCGTATCATACTTTCCGTACATTCCGCATCGCCGTATGAGTCTATCCGTATAACAGATACGGCATCCGCATTTTCCTTAAGGCTACATCCGTACGCCCATACGGAATTCCTTATGTACCATATGACACTTCTGTATGTTCCTTACAATTTTCGTAAGCATCCGTATACGTCCGTAGAAAATCCATATATTTTAAACGGAAATATGCGGAATCCGTATGTTTTTCCGTATGACAGCAGGCGGATTTTTTCAGTAGGGTACCGAGGGATACACACAGCTCGTTACAAACGCGTCGTATATCTCTTACACATTCTCTCTCGCAAGGTGCTCTCTGTTTACGGGGCGGAGTGGTGCTGCCGTGTGTGAGCGTTGAAGAGAAGTAACGACACAGTTAAAGCATGGTGGCCGAGATTGCGCGATGGAGCGCAGTCTGGCAGGCCATTGACGGCTAGTTGTCGGAGTAGTGCAGCTTCCACATGCACCAACGGTGTTTCTCCGCCACCGACTACTTCGAGTGCGATAGCACCCACTAATGAAACTGCTGCAGTAAGCGCTGCAAAAAGGTCGTGCCTTCGTGATGCGAGAGACAGGCCAGCGGGACGTGGAACGCCTGCACGCATTCGCGGCTCAAGCAATGAACCTTTGCCTCCCGTGTTGCTGAAGCGCAGTGTGGCCGTGTATGCATGAGCACAGGCGTAGGTTAACCTATTAATCGAGAGCGGACGCCATGCCTTTTTTCTTCTTAATTGACGACGCGTTGAAGAAATGCATATCGAACACCAGTGTTTATGTGCTCGTTATTGCCATCTTTGCGCGGGATTCACGATACGCTGTTTCTAGGTATATGCTAAAAACTTCAGCCACCACGAAGGGGAAATCATGATCATAGGTGCTAATCGTCGTGATGAAGATGTGCCACTATGCTTCAACTTGGGTGCATCCACGTCAAACGGTGCTATAGCTGCCAAACACATTGAGCAAACTCTCATAATCACTACGTAATAAGCACTACTTCTTTGAAGACACTCGTCAGTTTTGTGTTATACCGGTTCCTATGACGCAGGAATCAGCCATGTTTTTTTTTACTCACACGCATGCACCCGAAACATAGTTAATCGATTCTCAGCCGACATTTGCTGGGACAGCACTTGTGCGAATCCCCATCCCTCATGCAGTATGGCTAAGCATGCCATGTTTTTAAATACATTACCACGGTTTACTTTCATGAACTTTGCTACAGCCTAAGCACATGAGAGCTGTCGGAGAGGCGCCTAAACACGGACTTCAGTCCCACGCTTGCACAGAGGAAATATGCCTGAACCCTATCAGTGGTTTGTACCACCGGTGTAAAAATATGCAAAAGGAGAACACTTTCAATGGAGCCTCGGCTCCATTTTGTGGTAGTGGAAAAAAAGACCTCTGCCTTGCATAATACAAAGATGACATGAAGGATTCTACACATCAGGAAAATTGTGACCTCTGGAAAAATATTGTTACGAGCCAGGAGGCGTTTATTGAGAACGCTCAGCGATGAAGCGCTGGATGGGGTGAGGCTTCGGAAACGACAACAAAGTCCTCTTCGTCGTCTTCTGCCACAGCTCCTCTTTATTGCTCTAGAGGCGCCGTTACACTTTTCCTCGCGCAGACGAAGCCCGCCGGGCGAGTCAGGTGTCCTCTCGTTGTGTACGTGGCTTTAGGCGGGCGACGTGCGTATCCTCAGTTCTTGCAGAACGTCGGCCGCTGGGTGTGAGGCGCGCTATCGTATAGTTTACCTCACTCAAACGCTCCATGATGACGAACGGACCCGCATAGCATGCCAAGAACTTGGTGCATAGACCGCGCTTCCGTACTGGGGTCCACAGGCACACAAAGTCACTAGGGACAAGGCTCACAGGACGGTGCTTACTGTCGTATGGGGCCTTTGACGTGGTCTGGGAAGCGAGCGTGCGAAGTCGCGCTAGTCGACGAGCTTCCTCAGCACGACAGATAGTCTCAACTGCTACTGATAGGTTGTCAGCGGTCGTCAAAGGGAGGATAGTGTCCAAAGTATAACGACCCTATCGCAAAACCCAGCGCCGCTGGGTACCAGCGTCCAGTGCCATGCCGGATTATGGGCCCAGTATCGCACTGGATACTGGGACGCTGGAGCGGCATTTTACTGGGAGGTGCTGGTACTCCCGCGCAATACGGCTCTACAGCGTTGAAATAGCGGTGCCTATGTGCCATAAATAAATATATTAGTGAAAGAAGTGATATAGAACGCATTAACGCAATAAGAAAAAAAAAGCCATATGAAAAAAAATTGGCCGCGTATCTGCGTGCTTCGCTGGAAATGTCATCGAAAGACGATAGTCTTCTGCCGGTCTCATCCGCGGCAACCTGTGATGCTGTTCTCGACCATTTCCGTCCTGGCATGACCAAGCGTCTTCTCGCCGCAAGCGCGGTGTTTTTGGCAGCGTGTAAAAAGCTGAGAAGGCGCGCAGAGCGACCACGAAAAGAGATTCTCTTGTTTGCAGCGACGAGGGCAGACTGCGCCAGCTATCGCGCGGCGGATGAAACACGCGGCACTTCGCGCGACCTCGGAGATAGACGACGGCTCTTCGCTTTTGCAAGGCAGCCCGCATTTTCAGCGCAGCCTAAGAAACACTAGGGTCTTCAGAATTAAGTATCTATGTATTTTCTATAAAAGAACACACCACTTAATACTTCCGTATTGTTGTTGCGCCTCAGATATGCGTAATATTTGCTTTTTAATCGACAATGTTCACAAGTATGCACAAAAACGACTGATCAAGTTGGCTGGGCGCTCAGAAAGCAGTCAAACTTTGGCCAGCCGCTGAATCGTGCGACGTGCCGACAAACAGAGAAACAGACAGACAGTCAGACAGACCAAAATATCTCCGTTTAGGTATCCCAAGAAAGACTATCGTCTTTAAAAAAGTATCTGTCAGGAGGATTCGAACTTGCCACCTCCTGATTCCGAAATGAGTGTTCTACCCACTACGCCACGCCAGAACATGCCTAACTGTGCGTAAAACAACTATTTAAAAAACAAACACACGGTTCGGCTTCATGTTTACATGTCGCACAGTCACTATAGACGCGATCTTCATTTCCAAATAACAACTGCGTCTTTATTAGACACAAACGAACGGCGGCCGGTACCGGATGACATGCCGATAATGGCAAGAGCGCTAAGTTTCTTTAAGAATTCACATGTTAACTATGAAAAATATGAAATACACCTAGAGCAGGCACTGTTTGCTGGCTGTTACTGCCGATTTTTCTAATAGCCGTTTCTCGCTCTTGCTACTGGTCAACATTTACAGAGGTTTTATGATGACTAGTTCGATAAACAGGTTCGCACATGATTGAGTATTGAGTAGTGTTATCGCGAAAGCGACGATGCGCCAGTACAGCGGGCGTGCCAATGTACAGATTTGCAGTTCTATCGATACCTATAACTAAGGAACCGCTCAAATAAATACAAATACAATGCGCTAAAGGTATATGTCACTATGTTAGTTCACTAAGGCGTACCAAATTACCGACTGACAATTATGCGTTCTTACATAAGAGTCACGAGAAGTACCGGTAGCGCGGCCGGCAGCTTTCGGTTTCAGCTTGTGTGCGTTGCTGAAAGCGCGTCGCTTCGATGGTCATCGCTCCTTGTGCGGACACCGTACACAAGGAAAAATGGTTGATTTAGGTTAAGGAATGTCCAAACTGTACTTTACAGTCATCCTTACGCTTTAGAATTGCGTGTACTTAAAGCGCGAAGCGCCGGTAACGTCTAGACGGACACGGCCGGCACACTAGGCCTAACGCTCGCTGGGAGTCTCGCTGGGTAGGACCGGTCTCGGCGCAGCTGAGTTGAGATGGTTGAAGTTTCTGCATTCAAGCTTCGGAACCTTTCTAATGGTTAACTAAAGTTCAGCTGAAGTAAGTGGAAGGGCAAACAGAGCCAGAGATGCGTTTCCGGTGTGCTGATATCGAACGGCGGCTGTTTTTCTGGCCTCCGTTGGGTGGGGATGCGAAGCCAGAGCTCAATTGCTTCTCGCCAACTGTGCGGCGATGTAACGATTGGCTGTTTCTGGTAGGACCGGCGCCTCCAGACTTATAAACACTGCAAAATGTAATCATTACAACAACCCATCCCTGATGCCAGACTGGTATATGCGCGGCGCATGCACAAAAAGTGCATTCATCGCTGCTACGTTTTCCGCAAGAATTAACGCCGTTATTGAATCTGCGTGAATAAGAAAAAAAAGCAAGCTAACAAGCAAAATAATCAGCGTTGGCTCCTTTGTGTTATTAACGCAATTTTTTCTGCATTCCAAAGGGAAAAATAAAAATGACGGTGATTTCGCATATACCACATAATGTCTTGCGCTTATGATTCTCTTTCTCTGCCAAGCCAGAAGTTGTGAAATGTTTGGGACCTGTTAGCAGGCCCCTGGCCGGGGGGGGGGCTAGGGGGCCCGGGCCTCCCCCCTCGAAATTCGGATGGAAGGGGGCGTTTACCGAGGAAAAATAATAAAAATCGGTGTTTTTCAAAGCTTTCAACAAGTGCCGCCCCCCCCCCCCCCCCGAAAAAACATTTTGGCTACGGGCCTGCCTGTTAGGGTAGCATCCATTGGTACCATCGAATCAAACATTCTATATTCAAAGATACCGAAACATTCCGCCGCATACACTACAGAAACTTGCATGCCACACTGGAAGGAACGGTGCAGGCTCCAGTGTGCACCAGCGCACTCCAGTGAAAATTCCAGCGTTTCCAGCGCTTCCCAGTACGCGCCAGCGTCACAGCGGCCAAGCCAACGCCCCTACCAGTGCGACCCAGCTCTGTCCCAGTGCGCTCACCGAAGTGCCAGTGAATCCCAGCGTGTACCAGTGTTCCCAGTGCGATCCAGCGCCAGAAAACGTACTGGTATCACGCTGGGGGGCGCTGGTTTTTGCAATAGGGGAGGTAGGCGCGCGTAGAGAAGGAAGAATGGGCTATAGCACGTCGTTTCGTGTCTTGCTGTGTTGAACGCGTATGTTATAAACGGCAAAATTTCATCCCAGTTCTTATGATTGAACGCGACATTCATTGAAAGCATGTTCGTAAGCGTCCGGTTCGCACGCTCGGTAAGTCCATTTGTTTGAGGATGGTAGAGTGTTGAATGCCGAAAGGTCGAATCGCACAAGCGTAGCAACTTCTTCACTACGTCTGCAGTGAACTCCGTTCACGGACGCTGATTATCACTGGGGCGGCCCGTGCCGGAGGATGAAGGAATGTAGCAAGAACAGAGAGACGGCAGCAGCAGTAGCAGAGGGGATGGCGGCCGTCTCGCAGTACCGAGTGTGGTAATCAATGCACACGACTATCCAACGGTTACCTGCGGATGATCGTGGGAAAGGACCTAGAAGTTCAATGCCCACTTGCACAAAAGGCGAGCGTGCAGGCGGCACAGGCTGGAGTTGGCCGGTGGGAACTTTCGTGGGATGCTTGTGACGCTGACACCTCGTGCAGCTGGCGACATACTGCTCGGACGTCTGAGGCAATCGCGGCCAGTAAAAACGCTCTTCTATACAGAGTCCGCGCTGATCACATGTGGCCGGAAGTGGGGTCATCATGCATGGCACGTAATACAGAGGAACGCAGGCTTTCCGGCACCACCAATAGCAGTAAAGGCCCAGTTGCAATGTAATTCTCCTTATATAGTACTCCATTGCGAACACCAAAAAATTGGGGACCCTTAATCTTCGCCTTGAAGA
Organism: Rhipicephalus appendiculatus; assembly: GCA_030522465.1. NCBI lineage: Eukaryota > Metazoa > Arthropoda > Arachnida > Ixodida > Ixodidae > Rhipicephalus > Rhipicephalus appendiculatus. The sequence goes on from JALIZH010016732.1 coordinate 14,577, forward strand.
GTTGAACGCGATAGCGATATCCTCTCCCGAATGCCTACTCCAACCACTAAGTGCATACTTGCTATGCACCCACTACGTGGTGTTAAGGGAATGCGCGCAGTAAGGTGTGTGCCGTTTGTAATGGGTGGTCGGCTATAAACTACGAAATCGTTATGATAGTCACATATTCTGGCGCCCGATGGTAATGTACGCTTGTACCACGCAATATTCCTGGGATATTACTTGTTATATTGCGACGCCTATATAAAGGACGCTTGCGTTTGCGAAGCATGGAAGTTATTTTCACTGCAATTCCAAGCAGAGGAAGTTATTTTCACTGTATTTCCAAGCAGAGGCGTGGCTGTGTGGTAGAACACCTGCTTGCCACGCTGACGGCCCGGGTTCGATCCTCACTCGGACCCGAAAATTTTTATTATTAGGGACGAAGCTCCTTATAGCGAGACCTGCTGGTCGGTTGTCGATCGTCGATCCATCCTCTGTACCCCGTACTGTTCCCTTATCGTACAATAGAGGGTGCTGTCCCATAGAGATGCATGCAAACTCCAGTTGGATGACGATATACTAGCTGGCGCTGTACGCATTCTGTGTCGTCATCTCCATTTCTCGTCTCGTTTCCGAGTGGGCGCTGTCCCATAGACATGCATAGAATATGGCGGTTCGGTGAAGGTACGCTAGATGGCGTTGGCGGTGCAGCTGTTCTCCCATTGGCTGCTGCGCGGGCTGCGCGGGGTTGCGCCGCGCGGCGAGCGCCCGCTATTTCCCATTCCCCGGATCGTCGCCGTACGAGTGCGCTTGCCGGATCGTGCTGCTTGGCGGACCATGGACGACGAGGCGCGCCGGGTGCGGAAGGCCGCTGCGGCTCGTGCTCTTCGGCAGGATCCCGAGGTGCGAGTTTCTAGAGGCCGCCGCGACGCGAGCGCGGCGCCAGGCGGATCTCACACACACTATCGCTTTGATTACTGCTGGGCGAAACGACTGAACATTTCACGGTGTAACCATGATTGCTTCACGAGCTTCGCCCCCCAACTCTTCATCATTCACCCCGTGGATATGCTGTGATTATTTATTTTATTTGCATCTTTCTCGATTTTTCGGTCACGGACAAGATGATTTTTCGCTCACAACCAACGACGCTGACACCAACGCCGGAATTTCTGCGAAACGAGCTCTTAAACGCTATCGCGTCAAAACATACGTGTAATCTTAGAATTGGGCGCGGAGGAAAAGTATGGCTGCAACATTGGGTTCTTGAGCTGTTCGGCCTCGAAGACGTCCGCGTCGGGAAAAGCAGGATCAAGGGAAGAGAGGAAATGATCGAAGTGTTCTGTGTCGCAGTCCCTGGATTTTAGTGGCAGTCTTGACAGGCAGTCAGCATCGGCATGGCGCCGGCCGGTCTTGAAAGAAACAGTGAAGTCATACTCTTGTAATCTGGGGGGCCCAGCGTGCAGGTCGACCAGATGAATCACGTAGACTCACAAGCCAGCAGAGGGAGTGGTGGTCTGTGAGGATCGTGAAATGCCGTCCGTACAAGTATGACCGAAATCTCTGAACTCCGAAAATTACGGCGAGACATTCCTGTTCAGTCACAGTATAGTTGCGCTCCGGTTTGCTCAGCGAGCGGCTGGCATAAGCGATGACGTGTTCTTTATCACCAATGCGTTGGGCGAGTACAGCACCGATGCCCACACCAGTTGCGTCTGTGTGATTTTCTGTTGGGGCGGAGGGGTCGAAGTGCCGCAGAATCGGTTGTGATGTCAAAAGACGCTTCAGCTCTTGAAAAGAGGCGTCACATTCATCTGTCCAATGGAACGGTGCATCATTTCGCAGGAGGCATGTCAGCTGGTGAGGGACGTCAGGAACCCGTTCAATAAAACAACAGAAGTACGAGCACAGTCCTAGGAAACTGCGCAGCTCCTTCACCGACCGTGGTGAATGGAATTCTTTGACGGCCATAGTCTTCTGCGGGTCGGGTCGGATACCGTCTTTGTCAACAAGGTGACCTAAAACGAGTGCTTGCCGCTCACCGAAATGACACTTCTTTGAATTGAGAACAAGACCAGCGTTCTTAATACAATCCAGCACAATGTCCAGACGCCGATTAAGTTCGGTGAATGTACGACCAAAAATTACAACTTCGTCCAGGTAGCACATACAGATCTCCCCATTTGAGGCTACGCAGAATGGTATCCATAAACCGTTCGATGGTTGCGGGGGGCGTTACAGAGACCGAAGGGCATAACATTGAACTCATAGAGCCCCTCCGGAGTCACAAAAGCTGTCTTTTCAGTTCAGTTCAGTTTTATTTCCTTAAGGGCCCCCCATTCAGGGGGGTGTTACATAAGGGGTGGGATTACAAGTAAAAGTTTAACAGGGATGGTTCAGTTAACATTGCAGATGATCAGTGATGCGTTCTTGAAAAGTAGATGATGAGGCAATGTTGACGATGTCGCAGGGCAGGCCGTTCCAGTCTGAAGCTGCTCTGAGGAATAATGAAGCAGAATACGTAGTGGTATGCGATGGCGGGCGGGCAACTTGAAGTGGATGACTGGTGCGGTGGGAAATGCGTGATGCGGCTGTGATATAAGGCGATTGATTGAGAGAAGAATAAAAGAACTTATGATAAAGGTTAAGGCTAGCAATGCGACGACGATAAGGAAGAAGTGATAGGCCGGATTCAGCTTTCAAGGGTCAAATGCTGATGTCATATGAATATGAAGAATGAATGAATCGGGTGGCCCGGTTTTTAACAGCTTCCAATGCGGTAATTAGATATGATTGATGCGGGCTCCAGATGGCGGATGCATATTCTAGTTTTGGCCTTAGAAGTGATTTATATGCGAGTAATTTAACATGAGGTGGGGCGAGTCGGAGATGGCGTTTAAGAAAACCAAGTGTTTTGTTCGATGCTGAAGTTATGTTAGTAATATGGGTGCGCCATGATAAATTAGAAGAAAGGGTGACTCCTAGATATTTATAGGAGTCTACTAATTCGATCGATGAATTTGAAATATTATAGTGAAAGCGAGAGGGATTGTGGCGACGAGAGAAGGACACGAGTTTACATTTAGTAGGGTTGAGGGTCATTAGCCAAACGTTACACCAATTTAGTATATTGTTAAGGTCGCTCTGAAGGATGGAATGGTCATGACTATTAGTAATGGTGCGGTAGATTACACAATCGTCAGCGAACATGCGAATATTACAGGAGACATGCAATGGTAAGCCATTAATATATATTAGGAAAAGGAGAGGACCGAGAACAGACCCTTGTGGGACTGCTGAGGTGACTGGGAGGGGTTTAGACAGATGGCCATTAACACAGACAGATTGAGAGCGGTTAGTTAGAAACTCTTCAAGCCATTTGAGGATGTTGGGATGTAAGTTCAGCTTTGAAAGTATTAGTAACAAACGCTGGTGAGGAACCTTGTCAAAAGCTTTTGCGAAATCAAGAAAGATTGAGTCAATTTGGATGTTGCAGTCGAGACTAGTGTGGAGGTCATGAACGAATTGTGCTAATTGGGTTTCGCAAGAGAGGCCCTTGCGAAATCCGTGCTGTGAAGGATGGAAAAATGCATTGGAGTCCAAAAAGTTGATGAATTGTTAGTAGATGACGTGTTCCATGATTTTACAAGGCACGCTAGTTAATGAAATGGGGCGGTAGTCCAAGGGTGAGTTTCTGTTACCTGATTTGTAGACTGGAACGCCCTTGCCCGTTTTCCAATCAGCCGGCATGATTCCTGAGGTGAGTGACTGTGAAAAGATGAGACATAAGTATGCTGAACAAGTCGATTGCACATTTTTGAGGAGTTTCGAGTTGATGGAATCCATACCAGCAGATGAAGAAAGTTTTAATTTGTGAATTATAGATGAGATGCCTTCTTCGAAGAAGGTGACAGCTGGCATGGAAGTTTCTAAATTGATGGATGGCGACAGTGAGGGCGTGTCAAGTTCAGTGGTGAAGACAGATGAAAATGCTTTGTTGAACATTTCGGCGCAATCATGGTCAGTCAGTGTCTCGTGCGAATCGCTTGTTAGTCTGATATCGGAAGGATGTGTGGGGTTCAGAACTTGCCAGAATTTCTTGGGGTTCCTGAGAAGCAGATTAGGTAGGTCAACATGAAAAAACGTGTATTTGGCTTTGCGAACGGACAGTAAATAAGATTTTTCAGCGGCGATGAATTTTTCCAATGTGGCAGGCTTGTCGGTGCGTTTAGCGGTGCGAAAATGTCGCTTCTTTTTGTTTTCTAGTTTCTTTAACTGCCGTGAAAACCATGGTTGATTGCGGTTAGTGCGAAAGGTAATCTTCGGGATGAACATATCGGAGAGGAGATTTATTTTGTTTTTGAAGATCAACCAGTTTTCATGAACGGAGCGTGTGTGAAATGTAGATTCGTACTGATGAAATAAGTTGCCGAGATCCTCAGATATTGCACCATAGTTGCCCTTATCATAAAGAACAATTGTTTTATTAGTCATCTGTTTTTGGGTCGAGGTAAATGAAAATAGAGCATGAATGACTTTATGATCGCTAATTTCAGGAAGGTAACTAATAGATGATAGGTTCTCGGGGCTATTGGTTAATATCAGGTCGAGAATATTTGCTGATGTTCGTGGGACACGGGTTGGTTGGGAGACTAATTGTGTGAGGTTAAAGTTAAGACACACATCGAGGAAGTTTCTCGCCTCTGCATGACATGATAATGTAGAATTAGTTGTGTTTTGCCAGTCAATGTCCGGGTAGTTAAAATCGCCAAAAAGAAGACATTTGGATAACTGGATGTAAGTTTTTGAATGGTGTCGTTCAGATGACTTGGAAAGTTTGGATCCGCTTGTGGGGGCCTATAGCAGACGCCGAGGTAGGACTGTTAGGGTATGGGTACGACAAATGAGCCACAGGGATTCAGTATCGGAATCGGTGTTAATAACAGCGCAAGGTATGCCATGGTAAATTGCGACAAGTACTCCGCCACCCCGTGAGCATTTTCGGTCGTTTCAGTACACGTGGAAGTCTTTCAAATCAGTTAAGACTTCCGCATCCGTTACGTCACTGTTAAGCCATGTTGCTGTTGGATGACGAGATAATGTTGGATATAAGTTCACGTTCTGGAAGAAGGCTACGTATGCTAGTGAATATTATGGAAAACGAGAGGACATGGCAGGGGGAAGCCGTATGGCGCGTTAATGCTGGTTTTTTGCGGGGTGACTGCTATGCTATTTCTTTAACAGTGTTTGATGATGTGTCAAATATGTAGCGCTTGGACCCGATGTGCAGCGTTTTAAACCGTAAAGAGTACTTATCCGAACGTGTTTTTGCAAATGCAAGCAACTGCTTGCGAGCATGTTGAACGGGGCGGGAGAAGTCTTCTCCGATACTGTACGTAGTGTTTTTCAGTTTCCTGCCATTTGATAAAAGTGCGTCTCTGGTTTTGTGTGATTAGAGTTTCACGATTATGGGGCGGTTTCCGTTGTCTGAATGATGGCCCAAACGTTGCGCACGCTCTATGTCGCTAGGCTGCACTTGTATTCCAAGGTTATTATTGCAGATATTAATGATTTGTTTTTCGGATTCTGCCCAAGTTTCATTCCTAGTCGGGTCAGGGATGCCGTAGAATATAAGGTTATTCCGGCGCGACCGCTTTTCAGCGTCATCCAGGGAAGCTTCTAGCACTTGAATTTTTTTAGTCATGTTGATTACGTTGGTCTGTGTTTTTTCGATATCATTTCTGAGGGGAAGAGTTTGGTAGTGTGTTTCGAGATCGGTCATTCGTTTGTTTAAGTCTGTAATTGTTTTGTCCGTTGTGCTTAGTTGAGATTTCAAACTCTGAACTTCAGCAATCAACTGGGCCTGGCCGGTGCTTAGCTTTTTTAGTTCAGTAAGAATAGCAGCGTTTCCGTTAGGACCAGGATTAGTTTCGACGTCACCCGATAGCATCAATAACGAATGAATGACATCAGCACACTCAACAGCAATAGCAATACAGCAGTGGGGGCTCAGGAACTGCACTAAAAAGTAATTACTTGATTTTTTAGCGAAGAGGACATACGATTTACTGACCTGCATCGCAAAGGTAAGTGGATTAGATGGCTGCATTGTGGTGCAGTCACCGAGCCCACAAAGTGGTGTCAGCGGGTGAAGTTCCTTTATACTTGATGATGCTGTGGTTGATGACGATGTGGTCTCCCATAGTACGATGATTTCCGGCGATCGCAGCTCCTTCGGCGTCATATCCGGCGGGGACGAACAGTTGGTGTGCAGTAGGCGGCTGTAAGCTGTCTTTTCTTTGTCCACCGGATCCATCGGTATCTGCCAATAACCTCAGCTCAAGTGAACGGAGGAAAAGTACGAGGCGGAGTGTAGGCAGTCAAGGGCATCATCAATTCGAGGAAGGGAATAGACGCCTTTTTTTAGTGACTGCATCAAGACGTCGATAGTCCACACAAAACATCCAGGTGCTGTCTTTCTTTCTGACATGTATGACTGGGGTCGCCCAAGGACTGCACGACTCCTGAATTACTCCCTTTTCCAGCATTTCGCGAACTCGCTTATTGATTATCTTTCATTCTACCGGGGAAACTCGATAAAGCTTTTGCCTTATCGGATGCGCCATGCCTGTGTTGATATTGTGTCGAGTGCGAGACTCGGGGATCGGAAGCGTTTTCTCCTCTTGTACGAAGTCGAACACAGATAGGTGCCGTGACAAAACTTCAACCAAGGTGCGGCACTCGCTCGCACTTAGTGACGCGTTGACCATGCCAAGAAGACGCGAGTCCGAAGGCCGTAGATCGACCGTCTCACTCGGAGCATCTGCATCTGTCAAGGAGGCCACCGTAGAAAGCGCGTCTGCTCGGAAGGTAGCGAGTTTCATTCCGTCCGGGAGTATCGCGGGCTCTTTAGAGCAGTTGACTGCCCACAAAGTAGATTTTCCATTTTTCACTGGGACCAGGCAATGTGAAATGACGATGTTCTTTTTAGCGCAGGTTGAATCAATCGGATCCACAGTGGCATCAAACGTGGCTTTTGTAAGGCTAGAGCAGGTCACTGGTACCCACACAACTGATAATGCTGGCACGGTGGTATCCTCCAAGACAGCAAGTACTCTCGCGGCCGGTGTTCCTGTCCTCCAAAAGCTCGGAAGGAAGGTTGTCGGTTACGGACAGCTCCCCAGTTCGACAATTAACTGTAGCTCCACTCTCTTTCAAAAAAGTCAATACCCAAAATTACGTCATGGGTGCACCGAGAAATGATCACGAATTCGGTAGTGAAAAGTCTACCACCCAAGGATACGTCTACAGTCCACATTCCGACAGGAGACAATGATTCGCCGCCCACTCCAAAAATCATTCCGTCTTGATACCATCGAAACATCACCTTGCGGCGTAGCGCACTCTTAAATACGAGACTCATTACCGAGAGAGTCGCACCTGTATCCACTAAAGCCATCGTAGGTACTACATCGACACGCACCTGCACCTTGTTCCTTAGCATAAAAACGGGAGGAGGTATATCTGTTGACAGTAATTTTCCAGCGACCTCACCCCCATCGGCCGCGCTGGTTAGTTTTTCGGTGGTGGTCACGATACGCGCCGCGGTGGTGATGGAGAACGGCGCGGTCGGGGTCGTGATGGTGGTGTCAAGCTACGGTCGGAGGCTGGTGAGGTGTTCCTGAAGCTCCGTTGTGGAAAATTATCCATCGATGTCGTGTGGGACGGCCATTGAGTTCCGGTGTGCCCATGGTTGCGCCGACTACCAGCCGGGGGTCGTTCGTAGAGATACGATTGCCGGCGGTCACAGAACCACGCGATGTGACCAGGCACACCGCAGTTGTAACACACTGGGGAAGGCGGGCGCTGCACACGCGTCTCGTCGAAGTAGTCAGGTATGTCTGGATATGGGGAATCCGCAACACATTTGGGCTCCGCGCCGTAACCGGTGGGCGATCGTCGAAAGCGGCGGGTGGAACGAGGGCGTGGTTGGTAGTCGGGCCTTAGCGAAGTGGGTGCCATGGCACTTGGCGCTTCCGTATGATAGCGAACATCTATAGCGTTCACGGACTGCCATGCAGGAACAGGACCTGGAAAATGAGATATCTTGCGCTGAGCAGGCACTGGAGAAACGTGGCGTGGACGAAGTTAGTTCTTCTCGCCGAAGCAGATCTTCGCGAACAATTTGGCGTATCGTTGACGCAAGGCCCGACAACGAGCTTACGTCAACAGTTGCTACCGTCGCCACGTTGGACAAACGACCAAACTTGGTAGTTATTCGGCGCATATTCAACGTTTCGAAGGTCCGGCAATGCCGTATGACATCGGACACAGAGCTCAAATTGTCTTTGCCGATGAGCAAGTTGAACACGTCCTCAGCAATGCCCTTCAGGAGATGCCCAACTTTGTCTTCCTCTGACATAGATGGGTTCACCGTCCTGCACAGCCTCAAGATCTCCTTAATGTATGCGGTGCAAATCTCATCAGAAAGTTGAGCCCTCTGGGCAAGTGTGAACTCGGAACGCTTTTTCTTTGCGGTGGCGTCACTGAAGCAGTTTTTCAGTTCTCTACAAAGACACTCCACGTCGTTAGGGTGTCCTCGTGATTCTCGTACCAGACGAGCGCGGTGTTGGTCAACGAGAACACCACATTTGTAAGACGATCATTTGCGTTCCATTTGTAGCTCTTGCTCAGCCGTTCATAATGGGTCAGCCACTGGTCAACGTCTTCCCCATCTTTCCCTCCGTAGGGGCGTGGCTGTCTGTAAGGCTGCGGGGGACAAGCAGGCGGTGTTGTCGTAGCGTCAGCGTCAGTAGACATGTTACCCTGCATTGGCGGTAGACCCGCAAGGCGACGACTGCGACGAAGACTCGGGGGGAACAGCTTCCGTGGTTGGACGAACCCAACACCTCGACCATGATGTTACGAGCCAGGAGGCGTTTATTGAGAACGCTCAGCGATGAAGCACTTCGGAAACGACAACAAAGTGCTCTTCATCGTCTTCTGCCACAGCTCCTCTTTGTTGCTCTAGAGGCGCCGTTACAATATGCTATTCAACAAGCATTTCTATTTTCAGTTATACACCTTTCACGGCGCCGTTTCAGACGCTGAAGAAGGCTAGACAGAAGGTGAAAGAGGGCAATCTGATAATACCTGAAAGGGACGTGTTTTGAGGCCGGTGTGAACCAAAATTTCTTGAAGCGTTGGCAAAAACCATAAAAAACTACACATTTTACTTATCACACAGGAAAATTCCGAGTAAGATCCTGTGTCAAGTATTTTATTGATTATTTGAAAGTGAGAAGCATTCCTGAAAATTGCAAATGAGTTCTGCGGAATCCCGCAAGGTGTTGAAAGGGTTAAGAAATGGAAATTTGGTAGCCATCCGTTTGTAGAACGAAGTCGCAATGATATCCATACGGATTTCACAGAAAGAAAGCTTATTCGTTGTCGGAAAATTCGTCCTTTTCCGAAGGTCGAACACGGGAACAACGCCTTATCGGGGCGGTCGCCTTAACATTTGAGCTAACCAGGAAGCTAGCAAATAGCAATGCGACGGTGAATTCATCGACAACTCGAAGCATGTGGACACATAAAATGCATGTGATCTCTGCTGAATCCCGCAAGGTGGCGGAACGGTTAGGGAAGCGACTACAGGTATGAGCTTCCTTGTGGCATCATGCTACAAACGGTTGCTTATTAATTTTCCCATTATTATTCCTGAAACTTGCGATGCATTTTATTTTTCGCTAACTACCGTGTTTTAGCTCCAGTTATTGTACCTCACGGACCCATAGTAGAAGCACCATACAGGTGTGCATGATGTTTTGATTTGACGATAGTGTAATAAACCTCACACTTTATGTGTTTTATCCACTATGGCTGTGCTAAAATCAGCGGCAAGCAACCGTTCGCTATTGCCAAAAAAATCATATTAATAAAAAAAGCCGGCAGATCCCACGCACTGTGGGAATCGATGCAATGCGAAGCAGCCAGGAAGGAGCAAATCATGCTTTACATAATTTGCATGTCATGTTTTACATGTTAGGACCTGCCATTTATGTTCGTCATACAAATTTTGGTGTATATCAAGCTAGCGAACTGGACGCAAGCGCAGCATGAGCGTGGCATGTAAATGGCGTTGTAGATGACGTGCATGCAAAGATTTTCATGTTACCACCTGTCCCTTGTGTTCGTTATACAGTCATGTCACTCAATACCAAATTTGGTGTATATCAAGCTAGCGAACTGGACGCAAGCGCAGCATGAGCGTGGCATGTAAATGGCGTTGTATATGACGTGCATGCAAAGGTTTTCATGTTACCACCTGTCCCTTGTGTTCGTTATACAGTCATGTCACTCAATACCAAATTTGGTGTATATCAAGCTAATGAAACGGCCTCGAGCGCGCCATGAGCGTGGCATGCAAGTCATGTCGCACATGACAAGTCATGATTTCCATACCACCACTTGTCATTTATGTTCTTCATACAGTCATGTCACTCAATACCAAATTTGGTGTATCTCAAGCCAACGAAACGGCCGCGAGCACGCCATGAGCGTGGCATGCAAGTCATGTCGCTCATGACATATCATCATTTCCATATTACCACTAGTCATTTATGTTCGTCATACAGTCACGTCACTCAATCCCAAATTTGGTGTATATCAAGCTAACGAAACGGCCGGGAGCGCGCCATGAGCGTGGCATGTAAATCATACTTCTCATGACAAGTTAGTCATGATTTTCATTATATGACCAGCCATTTAGTTCGTCATACGCTCATGTTATGCCATACCAAATTTGGTATAAATCCCATTAACGATATGGCCAGGAGAGCACAAAGTCGTAGGCGGCAAGATAGATAGATAGCTAGATACGCTCAAAGTTGCCGAAGTTCGCTAAGAAATGCTTCGCATTTAAAAACTTGGCTTTTGAGCCACACAAAAGAAACCTTTGCTGAAATTAGTTCTGCATTTAGGTTCGCTACTTCGAGTCATCTTTGAAATCGTTTGCTTACCTGTCTACATTATAAATGTGTTCGAAAGTAATGCCTGATGTACTTATTTTAAATTGAAAGGTACGTTAAAAAAATCGGGCACGTTCGCTAATTTGAAAACAATAAAAAGCAGCTTTTCTGATATCCCCAAAGTTTCTTGAATAGTACAGATGACAGTATGCATGTAGACCAAAATATGCGCCATCATTCTGATCGCAGTAGGTAAGCACGCGATGAACAGTGACGTCATTTAGTGTACCCCGATGGTCTAAACAAAGATACAGTCATGAGGCCAAACTATGGACCTTGTTTCTTGCGCAACAGTGTAGGGAACCATAGGTCACCCAAACTAAAGCGTTTCTTTTTTTTCCCCAAAAAACTAAATAGCTCAGCAACAACTGTGATCAAATATTGGTAGCTGCATTCTGCTTAACGCGTAGTGGACGAAACATGTCGTCATGGTCGCGATCGTGTACGGATAAAGTAAATGATGCCGCGGAAATCGGACCAACGAATGCCTTGAGACGGGCATGCGATATCACGCATAGGAGATTATCTATTCGTAAAACAAACAGTTTGAGTTTAAAACACCCTGAACATCTGATTACATTGATAAAAAAATATGTTGAAAGCGCCTAAATATTACGTGTGTATTATGAGAATGTATCTGTTACGAGAGTTCTATATACATGAGACAAATCTGGCATGAATACAGGAATATTGAATTTTTTTTATTCTAAAGTATTGCTCTCAGGTTAGTAGAATGCACGAATTTCCGCAACTCAGCCCCGAATATCAGGACCAGAAAATGCGGCACAGGCAGGGCAGAGCTACAACACCTTTATTTCAAAAATTTTGTTACCTTTTTTTTAAACATGCTGACAACAGAATACACATGTCCCAATAGCTGTCTTTAAACGTGTCTCACGAAAACTCTCTAGACAAGTAAAAAAATGCTATGTCTTTACTGAAAGGAAAATGGGTGGCTAACTGATGCACCTATTTTGTAATTGATAAATGTTTTGTGCTCACCCGCCGCAGTGGTGTAATGGTTAAGGTGTTCGGGTGCTGACCTGTATGTCGCGCGATCGAGCCCCAGCCAGGGTTGCCGTAATTCGACGGAGGCAAAATGCTTGAAGCCCGTGTACTTAGGTTTAGGGACACGTTAAGGAACAACACGCGGTAATTGTTTTCAGAGCTCTCCACTGCAACGTCTCTCATATGGATTATGTGAATACAGTAAAACATCGGTGATACGATCATGGCTCGTACGAATTTCGGGGTGATACGAATTTTTCTCTGGTCCCGGCTAAGACCCATTACTCTGCAATGTAATGGAGTATGGTGCGACCCGATTTTCACCCCATGACGCTACCACGCACATACAAACAGGTGCTTCCCGCGCTATCACGGAAGACGCGGCAGCCACGCGCGGGTATGCACGCTGCGCCGCCAGTTGCCCATCAGCAGGGCGTCGTAGCCTCTGAGACAGTGAGCGCGAATCTTGGAGACCTATTAAAGCGCAATCGCGTATAGCTTACAAATGGAGTTGACGTCGTGATTTCTTTGTTTTTTTAATACGAGAGTGTTTTATGCAGGGGTCCACCACAGCTCCACTGACGTATTTCCGTCACGGATATGAAGTTGTGAAATATAAACAGACTTCAAAGAAAAAAAAAAGACCAGAAGAAAATTTCCGTCGCCGGCTGTCGAACTTACGACCACTCGCTCCGCATAGTGCGGCGCGAAAGCACTGCGGCCAAAGAGCGTACGGTCTTCAGCGTACTAACGCGAGCTATTTATAAACATATATCGCTGGCGGTCCTCAGAGCTCGGCGACTTCAGCGCGTTTTCGTCATCACTACCGAGATGGCGCGAAGGTGGCACGGAGGGCGCGCTCTAAAGGTTGTCACCCCTCTCGTAGCGATTTGCGCGCGCCTCCACAGGCCGTGGTCGCTCGTGCGCGCGCGTTTATCTCGTGAGTGGGGTGCTTTGTACGTATTGTGCTTACACCGCAAGTTTGCGTTGAAGTTACAGCGGTTAAAGGGTGCACGAAGGGCACTTCGCTTGCCGCAGCGGCCGCGTTTACGAAAGGCGCGCGCTGCTTACACACGAAGTAACAATTGTGACAGTTGTCTGACAGTTGTTAGGCCGCGCTCGTCCTGCGATGGTGATTTCGTGCGTTCTTTCTGGTTGAGCTTCGCGCTACAAGTTTCGAGCTGCTTGCCGTTCTTCGCGGGACATTACTGACATTACAATTTGTTGCTATAGCATTAATTCATTTACCCTTGTGGCGAAACAATGCGCAAAAAACGATCAACTACCTTTCTGAAGACACGTTTCGGTTTCATGTTATACCGATTCCTATGACAGAAGGATCAGCCATGCTTTTTTTTTTCTAATGCATCGACGCGTGCTGCTGTGCTCAAATTAACGTCCTTATATTATGTTTACACGTGCCTGCCACGTCGATGCAAGCCATGTCGGCGCAGTCAGACATCATATGAAAGGTGTACGAGGACCGAAAGATGAATCGGATGGTCCTGGCGAGAGAGCTAGGCCTCGCAACGTCAATACGCACAATTGTTTGGGAAATATTATAGCATAACAATAAAATGAAAGGACAGCGGTTCTTAAAATTTCGGGCCTTCATCTATCGCGTACGAAATGCTCCTTAAGTCGCTTTCGCAGCAGTACTCTGGTGTCAGGCAAAAGAAGCGTACCAAGATTGGGAAGAGGCCACTAGCGGTAACAAATCACAGCACATCTGGTTCATTAGTTATACACGCGCGCGGGCAGTATATTTACGAGTACATGTACTATTGTTGACGTATAAAAACTTCACTGGCAATCACTCAGAGCTGTTCATGACGTTGCTGCGGCCCTCAACATGCATAACTGAATATGTACGCCAGCTTACTTTTGTTGCGTACTACTCTTACATGTTTTCTGGGGATACGAATTTCAGATGATACGAATATTTCTGGTGACCCCACGAGACTTGTATCACCGAGGTTTTACTGCAAAGAGCTCCGTGCCTCTATTGTCAACCGCGTCATCATATTTTACAGCGAAAACTGTTATGAGTCACAACAATGGCCGTTGTTGCACCGTAGTAGTCCGCCGCCGCCGCCACCTGTGTCCGTAACCACTATCGCGCGAAATATGAAAACAACTAAATAAATTAAAATTACCTAGGACACAATGACAATCGAACCCGGGCCGTCTGCGTGCCAGCCCGGTACTCTACTACTGAGCTACGCCAGCGCTTGAAACTCCGTTGCAAACTGACCCTATGCAGGCTTCATGTCGGGTAACGAATAGCGTTAACATGTGTAATAAGGCGTGTTAGCACAGTAAAGTAGCGACCAGGCGTCACGCAATGCGATTTGCGTAACGAGTGGGTCGTTAAATGCTCCAGCCGATTAGAAAAGCATCAGGCATAATTCTTCATCGTCGTCAGCCACAGCATCAACAATGTGCGCCTAATGCGTTATAAGTGTGCAGCGGGTCCCGTGCTTTTCCGAAGAATGACGAATAATGGCATAGCGGATGCTTCCCCACTACTCAAAAGTTATGATGGTTTAGTGCGTAGTGGGCACGATTCAAGTGCGCTTGTAGTAGTTGCCCCAAGAGTGTTTAAAAACTGTTCTAGAAAGGCCGCTCTTCCAGCTTTCGCTGTGACTGTGCTGCGCGTTCCGGGAGGTCTGGCGTTTTTTGTAGTGTAGCTTACTATTGTGAACTGGTCAAACATGAACCTGCACTGGCAATTCCGTCAGCGGACAGCCGACAAGTCACCTAGGCAGCATGTGCACTGCAGATAACTCCCGGGACACACGTTGTGTATTGTTATCATGCGTGGGAAGGGACACGCAATTTTGTAAATAAAACTGATATACCTTTCGGCCTCGTGTGTTTGGCTGTGGCTTCCTTCCCTCTATGTCTCATACGCAGAAATTTGTACATTCCTATTACGAACGAACAAGCTGAAACGAGATGCGTGCAATAGTGCCACTATCTGACAGGCGTGCAATAGTGCAGGAATATCAGTGTCTCGGTGTGAAATGGCTCTTCAGGGTGAGCTAGAACTATTGTAGACGGTAGATTTACTCGCGAAAAGCATTGGAGGGTGCTTCAAATTGTGTAGCTATCCCAAACCAAGATCGCTAATTAATACTTCGAATATGCTGCCACATTTTTTCGTCGGTGTAATCAAAGCTACTCGTTGCTTTTTCGCATACTAATTTCACTGTTCTCTTGACAGGACAGCTAAAATAAGCTTCACCGAAAGCACATGTTGAATGGCGAGCGCACGCATCGATCTTACTGTATGGCATTGTATGTTTGTATATTCTGTCTCTGTTGCATTTTGTAGTACATCTTTTCACTGAAGAACAGTAAGATATTGGTTCCTTATGTGGTTGCAAAAACTACTACGCAGGGGGGAAAAGTCACAGTTTCGCCTCAAAACCTATGTACATAATCGAATAAAAGCATATTGTGCGCAGTGAACTCATTTTGTATCCGATATGACGTAACTCTACCAAACACTGACGTAAGGCGCATGGGCGCTGCAGCAGAGTGTGTGATCTTCGTGCGGTATGTCACTTCAATGGAATGGAAGCGGTGAAAGCCCAGCACCTACAAAGGTGCTAATCTCCGTCGAGATAACACCCTCAACAATGCCGTTTTGATCAGGGTTCGCAGTGTCTGCTGGAGTGACGTTCTACTCTTCGCTCCATCCCTCCATGCGCCTTCGCGCGACGAAGGTGACTGCGGCGTCTCATCACTTCTTTAGCCCCGACAGGCTGCAGCCCTCTCACGCTTTCACTGTCCCATAAAACAGACGATGCACAGCGTTATGTTATTGGCGTATACTTCATGGGGAAAATGACAACACCAACACTGACGGCAAGAATTTCCCTATGACTCCATAAAGTTCGCTACAAATATTGTCACGTGGTCGTGACGTCGACGAAGGCAGCAGGCGACGTGTCCAAGATGAAACTGTTCATTAGGCCGAACTTGTGGCCTGTAAACGGAAAGTAAGATTACAGCAATACACGCTGGCACTGATAGCGGCGAACAGAGCGTCGGCCGTCGATCAACTGACGAGCGGTGAAGCGCGCCGGCATTCATAAGCGTGGCATCGAATATTCCAGCCTTATCGCTGGTTGTCGCGCAAGCTCTGGAATAAGCTCGAGTGTTGGCGCTTCGCGCGCAATTTTAACAAAATGATCTATAACAATCGCGAAGCTTCTCGAACAAAGAGGCGCGGTTTGCGATGAGCGTTGCTCACAGTCTTTGAGGGCGAAAACCGAATACAGCAACTGTGAAAATTAGAAACGCGCGTGGCAATATTAAGCATTGTGAAATGCAACTACCTTGGGGTCATGAATTAGTACATACAAATGTAGCAGATAGTTATTTTTAGGAAAGATACCTGTCCGTTGTTGAGATAGTGGGCATGCAATCGTTGTACCAGGTAGTACTATATCCTCCTCAGACCCCTGTAAATTTGTGGCCACACAGGTGAAATAAAACACATTTTTGGAATGCACACACATACTTTATTACACGAGAAAACATTTGCGCCGGTACCGCAAACAGGTTTTGCACACCAGTGTGTGCATTACAATGCACACTGGGTCTTAATGCGCAGGAAACAAATACCACTCGTCCACAACAAAATTTTACATTTGCTCGTGAAAAGCACTCTTGTTTGTTGTGAAATTGTTTGTAGCAGTTTCTGCATAGATGTGATGCCTAGGGAAGATGCTACACCGGAACTTCGGTCAGTGAGAACATCCTGAGTTTGGGCATCTCGAGGAAGATACCTGATTTGCAAGCTCTGGCATGTGGCTTGCTCTCGCATTTCTTGGCTCAGGAGGCACCTTGGCTTTCAGGAGCTTTTGGGGTGGCTCAAGTTCAAATTCCGCACCACATCTGTTTTTCGACACTAGGTAATTGGCAAAGGACAGCCTCATCGTCAGTCAATTAGAGGTATGAGGGGACATTGCGGGTTATTGTCTCGAGAACAGGTTCCGCCTTTTCATCAAAACTTCCTAGATGAAACAAACGCCACAACCTAATGCCAAAATCTTACAGCCAACCCCATGAGACTCGCATGAGTACGCACGCCAGAGCACATATTGAGACCGAGTGTGCATTATAATGCACATTTGAACAAAACGGCTGGTCACAACAAAAATACTTGCCTTTAAGGTTAAATGACGCGGCGAAATTATTAAAAAACCCTTCCTAAGTAGTTTGAAACAACAAATGAAAAACATGAATGCATAATTATTGAGTAATTTGGGACTTTCTTGGACGCTGTCAGTAGAACGTCGAAGACGAGAATTCCACAAATGTTTTAAAGCGGGAACACATGGCTAGCACTGGAACGTGCTTCCTGTAATGCTGACCAGATGACATCACATGATCGAGAATGCGATTGCACCAAGAATGTTAGCTTTAATAGTGGCGTGAATTTCCAAAACCGGAAAGGAACAAATGTACATTTTAATGCACGCGGGGTCTGAAGAGGATATAGTACGTTGTACTAACTTTTGGAAACATATGTGGCAATTAGTGTGTCTATCATTATGTGCTGTATTCTGTATGCATATATTAACGAGATAGCGTGAAAAAAGCTTGTTTCGCTGAAATTGTGGTGTCGGTGTCGGCCTCGTAGGTTGTGAGCGAAAAATCATAATTTTGT